>ML286394.1:4891-42067 GCA_005239495.1 Nicotiana undulata | reverse complement strand
GGGGAGGGGAGGGGGAGGGGGGGAATAAGATTTTTATTGAATTGTGACCGAACCCATAGGGCTTCCTATGTATCAAGCGTATTGAATTGTGACCGAACCCATAGGGCTTCCATCAGGCGTAGTTTAATTTACATCATTTGAGAAAAGCATAAAGAATTACACAAAGTATCGTTTGACTGCATTTGAATTGATCAGTTTTGGCCAGACTTCTCCACCCATTTATGAAAGTATAAGAGCTCCTCCTGTTAATACTCGGTGAACCATATACGAGCCTTGCCAGTTGGGAGAGAATTTCCCTTTTGCTTCATCTTGATGTGGGAAGATCTTCTTTAACACCAGCTGCCTCGGTGTGAGCTGTCTCAGCTTGACTCTTTTGTTGAAGGCTTTGGTCATCCTGTTCTGATAAAGTTGTCTGTGACATACTAAATTCATTCTTTTCTCATCTATGAGGGCTAGTTGCTCATAGCGACTTCTTATCCATTCTGCGTCATTCAGCTTAGCTTCTTTTATGATCCTTAAGGAAGGAATCTCCAGCTCAGCAGGAATAACAGCTTCCGTACCATAAACCGGTAACTAAGGAGTTGCCCCAGTTGATGTGCGGATTGTGGTGCGGTATCCCAGTAAGGCAAATGATAGCTTTTCGTGCCATTGTTTGTGCTTTTCTATCATATTTCTCAATATCTTCTTTATGTTTTTGTTGGCGGCTTCTACAGCTCTATTCATATGAGGTCTATAGGTTGTGGAATTCTTGTGCTTGATTTTGAATGTCTCGCACATGGCTTTCATCATATCACTGTTGAGATCGGAGCCGTTATCGGTGATGATTGATTCTAAAACTTCGAACCGACAATTAATACGGTCGCGGACAAAGTTTGCCATGACTTTCTTAGTTATTGCTTTGTAAGATGCTGCTTCGACCCATTTTGTGAAGTAATCAATAGCTACTAGGATGAATATGTTTCCATTTGAGGCGGTAGGCTAGATTGGTCCTATGACGTCCATTCCCCAGGCAGCAAACGACCAAGGTGAGCTTGTTGCATCAGCTCGTTTGGGGGCACTCTTATCATATCTACATGTACATGACATTGGTAGAATTTCTGGACATACTAGATGCAGTCCGTTTCCATTGACATCCAGAAATAACCGGCTCGGAGTACCTTCTTTTACAAGACAAAACCATTCATATGTGTACCGCAGGTCCCATCATGTATCTCTTCTAGCAATTTGGAGGTTTCCTTTGCGTCGACACACCTTAGTAATCCCAAATCAGGAGTTCTTCTGTATAGGGTTCCTCTGCTGTGAAAGACACTATTGGACAATCTCCGAATCATGCGTTTCAGGGTATGATTTGCATACTCTGGGTACTCTCCATTTGCTAAGTATTCCTGAATGTCGTGGAACCATGGTTTTCCGTCTGCTTCTTCTTCAACATGGGCACAATGCGCCGGCTGGCTATCTTTACTGGAATAGGATCAATGAAGTTCTTATTTGGATGTTGTATCATGGATGATAGAGTGGCTAGTGCATCGGCAAACTCGTTCTGCACTCTAGGAATGTGCCGAAATTCCATATTTGTGAACCTCTTTCTTAATTCCTGCACTGTGGTGCAGATACTACATTATCTTGGAATTCTTGGTAGCCCCTTCTCCTTGTACTTGGTGTATAAGCAAATCTGAGTCACCAATTACCAGCAGCTCCTGAATATTCATGTCAATGGCCATGTTGAGCCCCAAGATGCAGGCTTCATATTATTCCATATTGTTAGTACAGGGAAATCTTAGTATGGCGGATACCGGATAATGTTGTCCAGTTTCCAATACCAAGACTGCTTTAATACCGACTCCTTTGAAGTTGGCTGCTTCGTCAAAGAACATGCTCCAGTCGTCATAGGGTTCTGTGATATCTTCTCCTATGAAAAACACCTCTTCATCGGGAAAATACGTTTTCAGGGTCTCGTATACTCCTCCTACAGGATTCTCGGCAAGATGGTCTACCCATGCCTGTCCCTTGACCACTTTTTGAATCACATAAATGATGTCAAACTCACTCAGCAGGATTTGCCACTTATCCAGCTTGCCAGTGGGCATGGGCTTCTTAAAGATATATTTCAAGGGATCCATCCTTGATATGATGTTACGCCCCGTAATATTACGTCAATATTACGTCCTACAGTATTAAGTTACGACAGTGTTGTACCCAACAATATTACATTACGGTGATATTATGCTCCGCAGTAATAAGTTACGACGATGTTGCGACCTGCAGTATTTTACGTTGAATTTGTCGTAAGGTAACTAACATCAGTCCTAGGGAAAAAAAATTATTTTGGGATTATAAGAATTGTGCTATTTCACAAGTGATTAGTAAATTCGTGAAAGTGAGAGGGGAAGCAAGTCGGAGAAAATAAATTTCGTTAAACTTGGCATTTTGGGATAAAATAGGGCCCGAGCTAAAATACCCGGTATTTATGGATTAGTGTCATACAAGGTACTACATGACCATAAGGTGTACAAGGTATGTTAAAATAAAGTAGTATTTAATAAAGTAATTTGGGGTATTTTTCTTAAATTATGCGAGTAATTGGTTAATTACCGAATAACGGGACATTACCCGATTAACTATTAAGCGGATAAAAGCTTAATAATTATCCCTCACCCCACGTGGAAAGAAGCCACCAAAATGGGAAATGACTAAGTAGTGATTTTTGCCAAATGGCTAATCATGAATATGACTAAGACATTACCTTCAAGTCTTGGAAAACAAGACTTGGCGTTAGGATCAAACCCATCATTTGTTCGCTTTGTAGGGAGTGCCATATTTTGCAAACAATTTTGGGATACACACCCTGCAAGCGGCTTCGAGGACAACTTTACTACCTCAATTCGTTACCGAAAGAGTTACCTCCTTTAGCATGTTAGTTTGGAGATTAGATGATTTGCCTTCATCCTTCTTCCTTTTAGGGACATATTGGAGTGCAAGACTTATTTTCTTGCCATAAGAGGCAATATCCCCTCTATGAGATTTATTCGCGTAGGGTTGTACCTCCTCAGTAACAGCTTTGGCTTTACCAATAGTCACCTCAGTTCTTTTATTTGTGGGCTCGTCATTCTTTCTTTTTATACGATCATCAACTTTCAGCTCCTTCACAATACGAATCCTCAAGTAGAACTTTGCATCGACGAAGTGTGACTCTGCCTCGGTGAATGGCTCATCATAAACAACTATCTTCTTCTCGACTTCACCCTCGTAGTATTTTAAACATTGATGGTAGGTAGATGGAACTACTTTATTCTCATGTATCCAAGGCCTTCCAAGCAAGACGTTGTATGAAGTCCTCGCATCGATCACATGCAGCCATGCACTGGATTGCATATCTTCAATAGTGATTCCCAGCATGATCGCACCTATGGCTCTTTGCCCCCTTGGTTGAATCCTTGGATCATCACACAACTTTCTGAGAATTCATTCATGGGAATACCACGTTCTTTCACGGTGCGAATTGGCAAGATGTTCACTGAGGATCCTCCTTCAATGAAAAATTGATTTACTCTTTCATCGCGCATATAGCCAACTAGGTATAATGGGCGATTGTGAAGAGTGTCACCCAATAGAAGATCGTCATTTGTGAACGTAACCTTTTCCTCGCACGCGTTAACTTCTTAAGGAATAGCCTCGATGAGATTTTCTGAAGATGGTGCCAATGGTAGGTTATCACCCTTTTCTTCCCCTTTATCAGCATTGTCGCGCCCCTTTTTCTCCCGAAATCGGGTTTCAACATCTGAAAACTCTTTTAAGGAGGTATTAAAAGAGGAGAGTCTTCGCCTAACGGTTTAAGGTGCGTTAAGACACCTATTTTTGCATATGACTAAGGTTTGACTAGTTTGCATCACCAAAGACCGGGTAAAGGCTCAAAATTACCTCGAAGAGAAGGTGTTAGGCACTCTTCGAGGTCCACAACTATGGGTCCCTACCAAACTTGAATTATATGAATTATTCGGATAAACAAAGGTATGGAGAGCAAAATGTTTGAGAAATTTTGTCATAAAAGACTTTGAATAAATTAGTACAAACACTTGATTCAAAATTAAAAGGAAATAAGATGGGGGTCCTAAGTTTTTTAGCCTAAAGGATCACCCTGTGCAACATAAATAATACTTCATAACTCCCTCAAGATGGGGTGTTTCTCGTATTATTCAGCAGGCACAAACTATCATCTTCTGCTACCCGATTACTATCTTTAAGTTGTTACATAAAGCGCACTAGTTCAATTATAAGTCGTGCCTTATGCGTGCACTACTCGTCCCATACCTATGGTCCAGGAGGCATTGGACCTCTATTTTGGATGGTTCTAGACTTTACATAGGTTGCTCAGAAAACGTCAAAACTAGGCGACATACCAAACATGTTGGACTTCACATATAGGAAATTAAAGGCTCAAGTTAGCCTCCCCAATTACACAACAAATGCACACGAAGCAGATTTTCATGTTAGGCAGTTTGAGATTAAGGAACTTAACTCCCTATAGGCATGATTTATATGTGATATGCATCAAGGCATGCCAGCAATTTCAGGAATCAACGAGATTCATAGACAGGATTGCATAGGTTGTTACACACTGATTATTGAGAAGGCAGATTCCTCAATTATTAGTCTTATAGATGTTGTGCCTAGGTGATTTATGTAATAGAGGGATTAGAAACTCAAAATTACTCATATGCTAGATAATGACCTAAGTGAGCGATCAACAATGTTAAAATGGTGTCATTACCAGTTATTAAGGCAACAGTAGCATCCTATACGCAGGATTTCTAACGATTAACATTTGGGAGCCTGATTTTATTGTTAAACCTTATAGGCAGATTCTCTAGGTGAAATATGCAATACAATAACAAATGACATGATTAGAGTCTTATAGGCATGATCTCTAGTGGATATGCTGCAGTAATGTGAATTAACAGAAAATTCAACAATATTCATTTCCTACGGGCAGGTTCTCTAACAACAAAGATATTGAGGCATTTGAGCTCATGATTTGCTAATAAACAAGTACTGCAAGTGTGTGTTCTTTCTATTTCTAATGGCATGCTTTCTAAAGTGTGCATAGAGAATGAATAATAGAAAGCAGGTGCAACATTCAATCCTACAAGCATGTTATCTACCCATCGCATATTAATATTAGAACCTACCCCATCCCCTTTTACTAGAACACCAATCGTTTCTACAAAGATATTATTACAGACCCAAATTGATAGGTAAAGTAGTAATATTACATGACAATAGACATGCCTACTACATGCCAAAATAAACGACTAAATACCCAGCCTTGCAGGGCCTTAAATACTTCTAAGATAGCATACTTCATCCTTCAACAAAGAACCACATTATCACAGGTCTATAGGGGAGTTCAGACCCCTTTTAATGAGCCACATCACCAAGTATTGCATCACTTGGACCAACATAAGAAACACGGTATGTGATAGGGAAGTAGAGCATTAGGGGGTAGTGTTAGAGTTAGAAGGAATGACTAGGACCAAGACCTAGTGTGTCAAAGTTCACAAGGGCTTCAATTGGACCCCAAGCACTGCTCACACTAGGGAGGCCAACAAAGAACCTAGGTAGCCTTGTCTTTCAGCCGGCTAATAATAGGAACTCATAATACTAGAGTAATAAGTAAAGAGAATGGACAAAAATTCCCAGAATGAGCATACAGCACAACTGGTCAAGTAGACCAGCAAATTCAGCCAGGTTCACGTAGCCAAAGTACCACATAAATAGCCATCATAGGAATTAGGAGAAGAAACATGTTTGCAAACATACATAGGTTGCACAAGTTGACATTTAAGGGTCTAAATTAAGTTAAGTATAACCTAATGCCATATTAATCACTACTTAGATATAATGTAGGGCCACACATATTGATAATCACAGAAAGGAGAGAATAGCAAATGAACCAAGGCATACTGGAAAACATGTTAACATAGGAGCAAAGTCATAGTAAACTGAAAAATAGAGTGTTTGTCTTTTAGGAAACAAGATGGCATGAAACAAGTTAGAACAGATTTTAGAGCATTCCAATATATACAAGACTGAGTACCAAAAGGGTTCATTCAAGTAAAGGGGGTTTCCATAGAGTTAGGGTATTGTTTAAACACAATATGCAGAAGCAACATACAAACACTATCGTCAGACTCATGTTGAAGTGGACTGCTATTGAAGTCCAAAACTAGACATGTTAAGATGCTACAGGGTACAGAACTAATCTTAAGAGATAAGAGATCACATAGTGCAAATTATAGTGAAGCAACTCATACGTCAATTAACATAGAATGACATCAAAATTGAACACTATAATAGTTGAACAAAAGTTCAGATACATGTGCAGAAAAAAGGAAAGAAATTAAACATTGCGATGGTTTAAACACTAACCAGTAGCATAATAAAAAGAGTGAAGAGTGTTATTGAAAAAATCTCAAATCCCCGATGCTTCAGAGTTCACAAGAGCCTCAAGAATAGGCTTCGAGCAGTGCTTGCACCGGAGGAGGTTGTTTAGAGAGTTTGAGTGTAACAGTGAGTGAGTGAGTGAGTGAGTGACGAGAGTAGTGACAATGGTACCAGGAATTAGGATTCAAAAATCTGTCGAAGGGGTTTCATGAGAGGGGTTTATATAGGAAACAAGGTAAATACTAAACACAAAATAAGGAAACATATACTATAATCAATTAGAATTGATTTTTAGGAAAAATAATGCATAAAACAAGGGAATTCAGTAAATTAACAAAGCATAAGGAAAAATAATCATGCAAATAACACTTAAAATAAAGGGATACATAGAATAAGGAAACATATACTACGAAAAATCATTTAGAGTCAGACTTAGGGCAAAATAAAGTTTTAAAAATAAAGGAAACACGGTGGGTTAAAAAGAAATAAGGAAAAAATTAGTCAAACGCGGGAAAAGGAAGAGTATCAATCAATAATCAGTAAAGAATAAGGGAAAATCCCAAACCCTAATTCAAAAGGAAAGCATAGATGGTCGAAAATCTCACTGAATCGGACCATATAGCCTGGTAATGAGTGCATATAGATGAAATATTGTCCAAATCTCAAAGATTGAAGGCGGTGAAATCCGATTTGGGGACTGGTACTTTCCAAAATTGGGGAAAGTACTATGTAACACCATAATCCTGCATATAATACTGAGGAATCACACAAAAGGTAAGCAAATCATTGAAGGAATCCATGATTGAACGGATTCGGAGAAGGTTTGAGTGAGGCGGCTAGGGTTAGAGAAGATGAGAGTATAGAGAGGATTCTTAGGCGGAGGGCAAAGGGGAAATGAGGATTTGGGTTAGGGGGTTAGATAATAAAAATGGGGGATTGATTGTGGGTCGTTAATCTTAGAGATCAAGTAAGATCAACGGCCAGGATTTTAAAAGCCTAGGCTGGGGTATGGACGGGTATAGGCAGTGACCGGGTTGGGGTTAGTGGGTTATTTGGTTTGGCATCTGGGGATTGGGCTAAAGGTTTGGGTATTTGGGCCATTAATTTGGTCCGAAAATCAACCTGTTTTGGACCAGCTCTTGAAACCTTTGAAAATAAATTTTAAAACCCCTAATAAAATGGTAAAAATAATATTTAGGTTGTAAAACTATTTTAAAATAATAACTTAACATTATAAAAATATAAAAATGATACGTTGGCATAAGTAATATAATAAACACAATTATTTGTAGAATATAGGTCATTATTGCAAACTTAGATAAATAGCTTAAGAATGTTAATGTAATTATGAAAATAGAATAAAATTATTTTAAATATGTATTATGGATGCAAATAATAATTTTGTGTAATTAAGTCATCACAAAATAATTCAACGGATAATTACTAGATATTATATAAATAAAATATAAGAATATTAATTTAAAGCTCCAAAGATTATGGAAAATTATTTTTTAAAAATGCTTATATAGGTTTGTAAGATAAATGATGACGCAAATATGCTATTTTGAAAGGATATATGTATTCTATAAATATGAGGGCAAACTTGGGTATCAGCAGCTGCCCTTCTTTACCAAGGAATGATGAAAGAGTTGTCGGGTAAAAAAATGATGACCGATTGACCGAGTGGGGTGACTTGAAAAATTGGAGGCCGAACCCTGGTTCCTGAGTTGCTTACATATCCCTGGTATTACGGGAATCAGGTCGTGTGTCATTCTGGATCCATCGGTGAATTGAACCGGTGGAATTGTTATAGGAATGGTCGTATGTTTCGGTAAGGGTTCTATTGGGTAGGATAGTATCGGATGAATTTGCGTGAAATCATGAATGTGAATCTGAAAAGTTATGGATGTAGTTCAAAATGTGCATTTGAACGGTTATCAAGTGAAAGTGGGTAACTGATGGTGGTTGGCTGCGTTTGAAATAATTGTAGAATGTGAACGTTGAACGAAAACCGGAGCGAAGATTGCTCCCCTTAGGAGAAAGGTTACTTCCTAGATCACCTGCAAAACATAAAACACAATGCATGCAAGTATAAAACACAATGCATGCAAGTATATATGGATTAGTGCAAGAATTTAAACGTGATGCAAATTCCATTTGGACCATAAAAGTTGTCTTTGGACGCTGCGGATGATATCCTCAGACCATGACGTCCTAGGCCATGAATCATGTGATAAGAGATTCGCAAGCCATGAAGTGATGTCCTCAGGCCCATGAAAATGGTGCCTCTGAACCATGACGCCTTTGAATAATGATGTGCAATATTGAGGGATCATCGGGCCATGGCATTGTCTTCCGGCTATGAGGATGATGCCTTCGGACTATGAGGCCTTTGGAAATAATGGCGATGTTTCAGCCCATGAGATGCAAAGATATGATGCTCGGTCATATGCGGAGTAAAATAAGACAGAGCTTAGTCTTGTGCAAGGTTGGGGCAATGCTTAGCCCCGGGCGATAAGAAAATAGTGCTAGGTTTTAATAGAATAATAGAGATAGCATTTGCAATTATGCAAGGACAAGGTGATGCTTAGCCTCAGACAATTGAAGAGGCAGTTCTTAGCCGTATTCAAGAATAGGAGACAATGCTTAGTCTCGATGCAAGTAAAGGCCGAGCTTAGCCTTATGCAATTAGGGAGGCAATGCTTAGCCTCGTGCGAGAAGAGGAGATAGTGCTTAGTCTCATGCAATTAGGAGGCAGTGCTTAATATCATGCAATTAGGGAGGCAATGCTTAGCCTCATGAAAAAGAGAACAACGCTTAGTCTCGTGCAATTTAGGAGACAGCGCTTAGTCTCATGCAAAAAAAGGCAATGATTAGCCTTTTGCAATTAGGGAGGCAGTGCTTAGCCTCATGCAAAGAGAGGAGACAGTGCTTAGTTTCATGCAATTAGGAGGCAATGCTTAGTCTCATGCAATGAAAGGCAATGCTTAGCCTTATGCAATTAGGGAGGCAGTGCTTAGCCTCATGCAAAGAGAGGAGATAGTGATTAGTCCCATGCAATTAGGAGACAATGCTTAGTTTCATACAATGAAAGGCAATGCTTAGCCTTATGCAATTAGGTAGGCAATGGTTAGCCTCATGCAAAGAAAGGTAATGCTTAGCCTCATGCAAAGAAAGGCAATGAGTGATAGTAGAGTATTTCTTAGCTGGAGATGTGTTTGCGTTTGGCAACTTTATCATTATGAAGATAGTGATTTTGATGTGTGTATGTATTTGCAAATATTCCTGTTATGTTCATTGTGCCTGCATCCAAAGAAAAATTGTGAGTTTTGCGGGGAAGGTTGGTTCACGCTTTTGTCCTCTGCTTTGCCTGTACTCCTGTCTTGAGATCCTGTTTGAGTTACCCCAGGTAATATCTGGCTTTTACAGAAATAAAGTTTTGAGAAAATATGTGTGCATTTGATGAATGTGGTTATTTTAAAAATATGGTAGTATGTAATATCACGTAAGCTAGATGAACCAATGATTGTGACATATTTCAAATACATTATGACCTCCTTGCTTTAGAATTTTGAGGATCCTCCTCAAAATTCTGCCCTAGTTTGAAAGCAATTCTCTAATTTTTCTGCATATGACGAAGTTGGCTGGACTTACTTCAGAATTTTGAGGGTCCTCCTCAAAATTCTGCCCCAGTTTCTGACCATGATAAAAATGAATATTTTATTGAGATGTGACCGAACCCACATGGCTACCTACGTATCCCCTCTTAAACGGGAATCGGGTCAAGCATAGTTAAGTTACATCAGAAGAAGAACCGTAAACAATCAAAACATAGTATCTCTTGACTGCGTCTGAGTTGGTAGGTTTTGGCCAAACTTCTCCGTCCATTTCTGCAAGTATGAGCGCTCCTCCTATTATTAGTACTCTATGAACCATGTAGGGCCCTTGCCAATTGGCTGAAAATTTCCCTTTGGCATAATCTTGATGCGGAAAGATCCGCTTCAGCACCAACTGCCCCGGTGTGAATTGTCTAGGCCTGACCCTTTTGTTGAAAGCTATGGACATTCTGTTCTAGTAAAGTTTACCGTGACATACCGCATTCATTCTTTTCTGGTCAATGAGAGCCAGTTGTTCATAGCGACTTCGTATCCATTCTGCATCACCGAGTTCAGCCTCTTGTATGATTCTCAAAGAAGGAATTTCTTCTTCGGCAGGAATAACAACTTCAGTACCATAGACCAGCAAGTAGGGAGTTGCCCCGGTCGATGTGCGAATTGTGGTACTTTAACCCAATAAGGCAAATGGTAATTTCTCGTGCCATTGTTTGTTATTATCTACCATCTTCCTCAATATTTTCTTGATGTTCTTGTTGGCGGCTTCCACAATTCCATTCATTTGAGGCATGTATGTTGTGGAGTTCTTATGCTTGATCTTGAAGGTTTCACACATAGATTTCATTAAATCACTGTTAAGGTTGGCGGCGTTGTCGGTGATAATTGATTTGAGCACCCCGAGTCGGCAAACAAATCAATCCCTAACAAAATCTGCGACGAATTTATTAGTTACAATCTTGTAAGATGTGGCTTCAACCCATTTTGTGAAATAGTCTATGGACACTAGAATGAACATGTGCCCATTTGAAGCGGCGGGTTCGATTGGACTGATGACATCCATCCACCAAGCGGAGAAAGGCCAAGGTGCACTTATTGCATTGAGTTCATTGGGTGGCACTCATATCATATCCGCATGTACTTGGCATTGATGACACTTTTGGACATACCTGATGCAGTCTGTTTCCATAGTCATCCAAAAATATTCTGCTCTTAATATCTTTTTGGCTAAAACAAAGCCATTCATGTGTGGTCAGCAAGTTCAGGCATGTATCTCTTCGAGCAATTTGGATGCTTTCTTGGCGTCAACACAATGTAATAGCCCCAGATCTGGAGTCCTTCTGTACAGAATTCCTCCACTTTGGAAGAAATGGTTGGATAATCTTTGGAGTGTGCATTTTTTAGTATGATTTGCATGTTTCGGGTACTCTCATTTTGCCAAGTATTCTTTGATGTCATGAAACCATGGATTCCCATCAGTTTCTTCTTCAATATGAGCACAATAAGTTTGCTGATTATGGGTCCCTACTGGAATGAGATCGATGATATTCTTGTTTGGGTGTTGTATCATAGAAGATAGAGTGGCCAACGCATCTGCGAACTCATTCTAGATTCTCGGAACATGTTTGAACTCTATCTTTGTGAATCTCTTCATCAACTCTTGCACATAGTATAGATACGGTAATATTTTCGTATTCTTTGTAGCCCATTCTCCTAGAACCTGATGTACCAAAAGGTCTGAATCACCAATTACCAGCAATTCCTGAATGTTCATGTTAATGGCCAACTTAAGCCCCAAGATGCAAGCCTCATATTCCGCCATATTGTTGGTACACGAAAATCTGAGTTTTGTGGATATCGGATAGTGTTGAACCGTCTCTGATACCAAGACCGCTCCAATACCTATTCCTTTTAAATTTGCATCCCCATTGAAGAACATTCTCCAACCGTCGTAGGTTTCGGTGATATCTTCCCCTACAAATGATACTTCTTCATCGGAAAAATACGTTTTCAGTGGTTCGTATTCTCCTCTTACAGGATTTATTGCCAGATCATCTGCTAATGCTATCGCTTGACCGTTTTCTGAGTTACATAGATGATGTCAAATTCACTCAATTGTATCTTCCATTTTGCCAATTTCCTCGTAGGCATGGGTTTCTGGAAAATGTATTTTAGAGGATCCATCCATGATATGAGATATGTGGTGTAGGCACATAAGTAGTGTCTCAACTTTTGAGCTATCTATGTCAGAGCATAGCAGGTGCACTCCAGCAAAGAATACTGTGCTTCTAGGGTGTGGACTTCTTACTCAGATAGTATATGGCATGTTATTTCCTTCATGTCTCTTCGTGTTGTCCCAAGACACAACCAAATGCCCCATCGAGTATAGAAGATAGAGTAGCATAGGTCTCTCAGGTTCCGGAGGGAACAGGACTGGTGGTAAGGACCAATATTCCTTGATTTTGTCAAAAGCTTTCTGGAATTCTTCAGTCCAACTTGTTGCAGCATCATTCTTCAACATTTTGAAAATTGGTTCACAGATCACAATTGATTGCGCTCTGAAACGGCTGATGTAGTTGAGACGCCCTACGAAACGCATCACATCTTTCTTGTTCTTTGGAGGTGGAAAATCTTGGATAGCCTTAACCTTTTGACGGGTCGAACTCAATTCCTCGGTGGCTGACGATGAACCCTAACAAACTTCCAGTAGGGACCCCAAAAGCACATTTTGCGGGATTATGTTTCAAATTATACCTTCGAAGTCGATCAAAGAATTTCCTAAAGTCTGCTATGTGATTTGTACCCTTCTTGGGTTTGATGATCATGTCGTCCATGTACACTTCTATCACCTTGTGTATCATATGGTGTAAAATGGTTGTCATGGCCCTTATATAAGTGGCTCCAGCATTCTTCAGACCAAAGGGCATCATTTTGTAGTAGTTTACTCCCCATGGCGTAATAAAGGTTGTCTTCTCAGCATCCTCTTCATCCATTAAGATCTGATGATATCCCGCGAAGCAAACCACAAAATACTGGAGTTCATGCTAGGCATAGTTGTTGATTAGTATATGTATATTGGGCAACGGGAAATCATCTTTAGGACTTGCTCTGTTTAAATTCCGATAGTCGACACATACTCTGACTTTCCCATCCTTCTTCAGAACTGGAACGATGTTAGCCAACCAGGTTGGATATTCAACCTCTCTGAGAACCTTAGCTTTGATCTGTTTGGTGACTTCCTCTTTTATTTTTAGAATCATATATCTGGATTGAACTTTCTGAACTTCTGCTTTACAGGTGGACACATAGGGTTGGTTGGTAGCTTTTGAGCAACTATAGATGTGCTCAAACCAGTCATATCATCATAGGGCCATGCAAAAGTATCTTCATACTCCTTCAAAAACCGGATATATTCTTTTTTCTCTGACGGCAACAGGTGAATGCTTACACGAGTTTCCTTGACTCTTTCGGAGTCTCCCAAACTAACTATTTCAGTCTTATCAAAATTAGATTTAAGCTTATTTTTGAAATAGTCCACTTTTCTGACAATTTCCTCAGGTATTATATCCTCTTCCAGATCCTCCGAATCACTATCCTTATGTTGCATTGTCTCATTACATGTCACAGTCGTAGGTTTATCAAGATAAGTAATAATAATGTTGTAGAGATAAAATTTAAAGGATAATAATAAATACTAAAACAACTTATCCATTGATAAATATTAAAACATCAAACAAATGCAGTTCAATGATCTAAACAATTATTTCAAAGCAAAACACCTTTAAAAACAAAATACTAAAAATGTCTTAAATGTCCATAAAAAATGTTTTCAAAATAAATGATGCTAATTGCCACGCTACCCAGGAACCCGACGGGCCCTTGATGGCGCAGCGGTCCAATTTCTAAGAACAATTCCTTTCTCCATTGCCAGAATGATGTGGCCTTCCTCCTCCTCCTCCTCCTCCTCCTCAACTATTGCATTGCAGTCCATGTCTTCATCTTTCAAGAACAAATTCCTTAAGCCAGCTAGAACTTCGTCTTCTCCAGATCCCCATATCATGCCGTCTTGATGTAATGACTGGCTCAAATGTGGTACCGGTTGCTCCAGAGGGTAATAAAAACCACGCCATGGCGGCGCCCAATTGTTATACTCGTGCCATGTGTACTTATACCCAAACCCAAAGGTTGTGTGTAACGACCCGGCAGGTCGTTCCATGGAATTAGCCCCGTTATTCCTTTTTATTCCTTGTCATGCTTTGTTTGGTATGTTTATGATGTGTCGCGGTCGGTTGGTTCGGGTTCGGAGTAGTCGTGGTGAGAATTGAGACACTTAGTCTCTTAAACTAGCTTAGTAATGGAAACAAAGTCAACTCAACTGGGAGTTGACTTAATGGTAAACGACCTCAGAATGTAGATTATATGGCTTAGATAGCTTCGTTATGTGATTTGGGACTTAGGAGTGCATTCAGAATGTGGTTTTGAAGTCCGGTGTAGAATTAGGCTTGAATTGGCGAAAGTTAGTTTTTGGCGATTTCCAGTCGGTAGTAGAAAATAGGCTATCGGGATCGGAATGGAATTTCGGAAGTTGGAGCAGGTTTGTAGTGTCATTTTGGATATGTGTAAATTTTCAAGTCATTCGGATGTGTTTTGGTTGGTTTCGGCACCGTTGGTTATTTTTGGAAGTTTTAGGAATCTTAGGCTTGAATCATGAGTTGAAATAGAGTTTCGATGTTATTTTGGGTGTTCCAAGGGTTCAACGAAGTTCGGGTAATCATTTATGACTTGTTTGTGTTTTTGGTTGGGGTCCCGAGGGGCTGGGGTTAAATTCGGATGTTCGTCGAAAGATTTGGATTTGAGAAAATGCAGTTGAAGTGTTGCTGGTGCTGCCCATCTTGTGTGGCCGCACCTGCGGAGGTTTTTGCGCAGATGCGGAAACGGCACGTAGGTGCGGAATTTGTCCAGCTGGGGAGAGGCCGCATGTGCGAGGTATTGGTCGCACCTGCGGAGGCGCAGGTGCAGCAGAAGGCCGCAAGTGCGATCGCTGGTGACTTAAATCAAATGAGTAGATGCGCACCTGGGACCGCAGGTGCGGGTCCGTAGGTGCGCATAAGTGGCCGCAGGTGCGGGACCACTGACCAGAAGAATATAAATTCCTGCCTTCGCGATTTTGAGCAATGTTCTTCAATATTTCATCCGGGATTAAGCTTTGGGAGAGGGTTTTCAAGGAGGAAATCAAGAAGACTTTGTTGAGGTAAGATATTTGAACCTAAAACTCGTTTCTATGTGATTTTTGGACTGAAATAGGGTGAAATTAAGGGGAAAATCAGGGTAAATTGGGGGTTAGGGCTTGGATGATTAGAGACATTGATTGAATAATTGAAGGGGCAATTATGGTCCGATTTTGATGTTCTTGGTATGTATAGAATCGTGGGAGGATGAGGATTCCAGTTTTGTGACTTTTATGGAATTCCGAGACATGGGACCGGAGGTCAGGTGTCACGCCCCAACCCCGGGGAACGCGTCCGGCTCTTAACCGAGTGAACCTAGTCAAGCAAGCTTTCTTAGCCTTTCCTACCCGACTCATTTACTCCCTGGGTTATAATATAACATTGGTTATTAAGTTAGCATGAGATAATCAAACGCATGCATTCATGATATTAACCCATTCTTTCTCATAAACCAACACCACCATTTAGGTCTCCCAAAACATACGTACTAATCATAACATTTAATAGATGGGATCACAGTTACGAGTTAAACCAACAACTACCCAAAACATACACGACCCACATAAGTGTCTACGGATCCTCTAAAGTAAAGAACATGAACATAGTTCTGCCGGCGACAAGGCCCCAGCTAGACCTTGAAATAGAACAACATATACAAAAGAGAGCATCATATATCTATACACGGCCCCGGGAGGAGATGGGGCTAACCAGAACTCCTGAAAAGAGGAGGAGAGGGCACCAGTATCGACAATAAGCGCTACTAGCTACAGAGCCACTTACATCCATAAGAAGATGTAGCGCCCCCGGCAAAAGAGACGTTAGTACCATTGAATAGTACTAGTATGTATGAACAAACTCTACTCTAGATAGAATAAACATCACACATGTAATGATACAAATAGAGATTTCATATAACAATTCACAGAAGTAGGGGAAAAGCACAAGTAAGAGTCACCATGTTTTCTTATCCCGTTTTGCCATCTTTTGGTTAATAGTCTTTCAAAGCCAAGTGCTATTATTTTTACTATACCACCGTGTCATTGTCACACGGAGTCCGGTATCTGCCTGACCGGCTAAGCCATCCTAACTGAGACATCCATATACCACCGTGCCGTTGTCACACGGAGTCTGATCTCTGCCTGATCGTCTAAGCCATCTCATTTGAACCAGTGGGACATCATCATTATCATACTTTCATTATTACCACCGTGTCATTATCACACGGAGTCCGATCTCTGCCCGATCGGCAAATACCCACTTGGAACAATGAGACATCATCAATATCATACTTTCATAATTACCACCATGTGTACATCAAGGAGTCCGATCTCCGCCCGATCGGCTAAGCCATCTCACTCTAGGATATAACCCTATCATTTTTAAATCTTTTAGTTCACAAATCATATCATTTTAATCCTTTAGTTCACATCTCTTCTCATCCTTTAGTTTACAGTTCTCGGCACTTGGGCCTATTTAACCTTTTAGGTTACATTTCTTTCTCCAACCATATCATATATTCATCCTTCACTTCGACCAAAACCATCACATAAGAGGGGTCGTACACATAGTAAAAGAAGGAGCATAGTGATCACAATTCATACATTCAAATAGCATAATGACATGGTAGTAACATATAATGACATGAAAGCAGGAGTTTCTCAACTTAACACACAACACCCATTTACTCTTTAGAGAATCAAACAAGGGAATTCATACCACAATTCTCCGGACCCTTTTAGCACCTTCAATCTAATTCACAATGTAGCACAATTGAACCCATAATTAGGAATAATGATCATGGCTTGGGCTTACTTGAGCATTGTATCAAACATTAGGTGCTCATTAAGATTGCATGGTCCCCTTTTTAGTGAAAGATTACTCTAACCCATTTCCCTTTACTAGTTTAGGATTACTTAATTACATGAAAGTAAGGTTTCTATCCCCATTCCCATGAATTAACCTATACATAGTCCATTTTAACTAAAATCTTGAAATTAAGGTTGGTGTGGTAGAATCTTACGTCTTAGAGGGAAGAAACTGGTGTCCTTCTTGATTAGTTCCAAGCTTGAGTGGTGATGGAGGATCAATTGGAGGAAGTTGGGACCTTCTCTCTCTAGAACCCACTCTCTGCTCACTCTAAATTATCAGAAAATGGTTAAAAAGATGGGGGATAGGTGTTATATAAGTCTGGGGATCGGGTTTTAAAAATTAGAAAATGGGTGCCCCGACAAAGGTTAGCGGTCCGAAATGCGATCGCATTTCGGTTATGCGGTCCGCAAACCTGTCGCATAACTGGTCTCAACTGGGCGAAAAAGAAAAAGGAAAATGCCCAGGTATGCGGCAACTATGCGGCAAAACTCGAATGCAAATATGCGACGAACTATGTGGCCCGCATACACGAAATGTGATCGCATTTTGGGCCGCATAGTTGACCTCAAAATGGACAACAAACTGTCCAACTATGCGGCCATTATGCGGTCCGCATACCTGATATGTGACTGCATAGTGGACCGCAGATCCGCATCCCTCCACAAATTTTCTTCCTCTATGTCTGGGGGTACTTTTCACTCCTAAGAGGTCCGAACCTAAGAATTTCTACGGCAATTTCAACATGGGGATCTAACTGGGCATCATTTTTGGTTATAAGTATTCTGCGGGTCTACATCATCCCCCACTTAAGATCATTCGTCCTCGAATGAGGATCGGGGAATTACTTGGGTTTGAAAATACTACATGCCAACCCCCAAATTTAACTAACTCCCTATTTTTCTAAAACTTTTGCCAGAGTTTCCTTTGTAATTAGGCCTATCCACCTGTAAGAGAGCCCCGAAACACATTTCCACGAACTTCACATAATCAGTCAACACAATAACACACAAATACAGCACAAACTAAGGAGTTATAAGAGAACGAATGGTTAGGGAAGTGGGGTGGCTCTACACAATATGACAAGAAATGTAATTAATTAGAGATGATGACTTCATAAAATATTACCTAACTTATCAAACGGATGAGGGTACTTTTTTTTTCATTTCATTCTCCGCTTCCCAAGCAGCTTCTTCAACTTGTTGAGACTGATGTGATTTCCTTGTTTCTCAACTTACGGACCTGCCTATCGAGGATGGAAACTGGAACCTCCTCATATGACAATTCTTCGTTAACCCCAATGGTCTCAACCGGCACGTTGGCATACGGGTCCCCAATCACTTTCTTTAATATGGACACATGAAACACCGGGCCTTTGATGTTCGGCCTTCACCTACTGACATTTCAGACACTTAGCCACAAAGTCCGCCACACCCCTCTTCATGTTATTCCACCAATAAACTTCCTCGGGGTCGTGCTACATTTTCGTAGAACCTGGGTGTACGGAATATCTAGAATTATGATCCTCTACCATTATCCTCTCCCGAAGGTCATCCACCTCCGGGACACATAACCGTCCTTGGCACCACAAGACACCGTCATCCTTGCTTAGCAAAAAGGTTGTGGTTCTGTGATTAAGAATTGCCTCTTTTAGCTGCGCAAATGATGGATCATTGTATTTCTTTTCCTTGACTTCCTCCACAAGTGAGGACTTTGCCTTGTTATGAACTACAACATTCCCTTCGTTAGAGGTCGTAAGACGAACTCCTAGACTGGCCAACTGGTGAACTTCTCGAGCCAAGGGCCTCTGACCTGCTTCCAAGTGAGCCAAGCTACCCATGGATTTCTACTAAGAGCGTCTGCCACCACATTAGCTTTCCCTGGATGGTATAAGATATGCATATCATAATCTTTGAGCAACTCCAGCCATCTTCTTTGCCTCAAGTTTAACTCCTTCTGTTTGAATAGATATTGGAGACTCTTGTGGTGTGTGAACACATCCACATGGACTCCATACAGATAGTGCCGACAGATTTTCAATGCAAAAACAACTACTGAAAGCTCCAAATCATGCATCGGGTAATTCTTTTCGTGATTCTTAAGCTGCCTTGAAGCATATGTTATAACCTTACCACATTGCATTAACACACACCCCAGACCAACCCTTGAAGCTTCACAATACACCACAAACCCCTCGGTAGCCTCTGGCAAGGTCAACACCGGCGCCGAAGTCAATCTTGATTTCAATTCCTGAAAACTCTTTTCGCAAGCATCGGACCACTGGAACTTGACCGCTTTCTGCATCAATTTTGTCAATGGGGAGGCGAGAGTAGAGAATCCTTCCACGAACCTCTGGTAATATCCATCTAAACCCAAGAAACTGTGAATCTTTGTCGGGGTCGTTGGTCTAGGCCAATCCCTTACTGCTGTGATCTTATGGGGGTCAACCTGAATCCCTTCCCTGACAACGTGGCCCAAAAAGGTAACTGATTCGAGCCAAAATTCACATCTCCAGAACTTTGCATATAATTGGTGCTGATGAAGAGTCTGCAGAACTGCCCTAAGGTGATTAGCATTATCTTCCTGACTTCGCGATTATACAAGGATATCGTCGATGAAGACTATCACAAAAGAGTCAAGAAATGGCTTGAAGACCCGATTCATAAGGTCCATGAAAGCTGTTGGGGCGCTGGTTAGCCCAAAAGACATTACTAAGAATTCAAAGTGCCCATATCGAGTCTTGAAGGTGGTGTTAGGAATATCCTGCTCCCTTATCTTTAGTTGATGATATTTGGACCGCAAATCAATTTTTGAAATGAACCTAGCACTTTGCAATTGATCGAATAAATCATCTATCCGAGGCAATGGGCATTTGTTTTTCATTGTGACTTTGTTGAGCTGTCGTTAGTCAATACACATCCGCAACAATCCATCTTCTTTCTGACAAAAAGAACTGGCACGCCCCAAGGTGACACACTTGGCCGAATGAAACTCTTTTCTAGAAGATCCTTCAGTTGCTCCTTTAACTCCTTCAATTCCGCTGGTGCCATCCTGTAGGGTGGAATAGATATCGGTTGCGTGCCTGGAAATACATCAATCTCAAAATCAATCTCCTAGTCTGGATGGATCCCAGGGAGCTCGTTCAGAAAAACATCAAGGAACTGATTCACAATAGGCACGGACTCGGGAGTGGGCACCTCAGAGGTGGTGTCCGCAACCCGAACCAAATGGTA
The DNA here is from genome assembly GCA_005239495.1 of Nicotiana undulata. Lineage (NCBI taxonomy): Eukaryota > Viridiplantae > Streptophyta > Magnoliopsida > Solanales > Solanaceae > Nicotiana > Nicotiana undulata. The sequence continues at coordinate 21,688 of ML286394.1, read as the reverse complement.
GATGCACCCCTTCCTGATCATCTTTGAGGCCTTAAAGTAGGAAATAAACCTACCTCTTGGCATAAATTTATTCCCCTCCCACTCAATAGTTGGCTCATTAGGAAACTCAAGCCTTATAATTCTAGTTCGGCAGTCGAGTTTGTAAAAGCATGAATAGAGCCAATCCATTCCCATTATTACATCAAAATCAATCATTCCTAGCTCAATAAGATCGGTCATGGTATCCCTACCACACACCGTGACAACACAATTCCTATAGACCCACACGGCCGTAATAGATTCACCAACCGGAGTCGATACTGAGAACGGCTCATGAAGCTGTTCTGGTTCTATCCCAAAGCTTGAAGCAATAAAAGGAGTGACATATGATAAACAAGACCCGGGATTAATAAGGGCATACACGTCATGAGATTGAACAGTCAAAATACCTGTGACAACATCTGGAAAAGCCTCTGCACTCTGACGACCACTCAGGGCATAGAACCGATTGGGTCCTCCCTGACCCCGTGCACCACCCCTAGTTGCACTGTGCCCTACTGGTGCTGGAGGGCCTCGAGTTGGAGGGTGTGCTGAGGATGTAGCAGCTGAAGAACTGGATGGTTGGGCGGTGCCCCTACCTGCTCCCTGGCTGGAGGTACGACAGTCCCTCTGAATATGGCCTCTCATCCCGCACCCTGTTACACCCCATGTTTTCGTACGTGAGAGTACATCGTAAGTCAATTGATGTAAGCTCAAAAATAAGATTCTATTTGGTGGAATATAAAGTAAGTTAATCATGTTACATTTGAGGTTACAAATATTTAAGATCATGAATAACGAGTACCAAGAGGGTTGGAAAGCTTAGAAGCTAAACCAATTGAAGAAAATAAGTTTCGTCGAAAGTCGACGAGTTTGGAATGTTATAACATGTACTTTAGGGTGAGACTATGGTTCATTACATGATAAGGAGGTTATGCTATGAGTTAATTTTTATCGTATGATAGTTGTGTTCTACGTTTTGAAGTCAAGCAAGTGGTGAAACAAAAGTTGGCAAAGGTCTTCACAAGTTACACTCATAATGTGCTTAACATTAGGTCAACTATAACTAAGATTTTCTCCCGATATACTTGGAATTAGGGGATTCTCTACCTACCAAACTGAAGATATATGAGTCTAGTTTCCAGCGCATTAAACCGTTCATCAATACAACATAGGAGTAGAGAGATATTTGCAATTTCGCGAGACTACGCAGACATCATAAGTGACAAGTAGGTGGATCACTAGAGCTTTTTGAGCAATACATTTCATGTATTATATGAGGTCTTATTGGAACATATTATATACCAAATTGAAGCTTGGAATTTAGTTTCCAACGCTCTTAACCGTTCGTTCATACGACATCAGGATAAAAAGATATAAGCGTCGGAATATGGACCAATCCTAGGGTGCCAAGCTAGCACCTCTTTGAGTTTTCCAAACTTGATATATATAAACCTTAGGTCGTCTATATAAGGTTTATATATATCATTATTTTCTCTTCATTATTCAGCATAAAACGACCATATAACACCCATAAACATAAGCTCAAGCTATCTACTAGGGTTTCAAAGAAGAATATCATCCTGGGCATGAAATCGAGAAGCAATAACATCAAAACGATCCCTATGACGTAAGTGTCATTATACCGCCTCTTCTTTTTCTTTGTAGTTAGAGTTTTGGAAGTTACTTCATAGTTAAGAAACGTCTAATATCTTTATTTAAGGGTTCAAATATCAAGGAAGTTTGATAAATGTATTTCCTAATAGTTAGAATTCACGGGACAGTGATCGGAAGCCGTGAGTTTGAGTTATTTGACTTGTAGCGGACTGTTTTGCGTTGTTGTTGGGCTGCGTGTTTTACTACTGTTTTGTGGAGTTTTGGAGGAGGAAGGGTGTGGATAAAAACCATATAGATGTAGGGTTGTGAGCTTGTCGTTCGTTGTAACATTTCCGGGTCGTTTGACACGACTATGGTGGTTGTCTTATGTGTGAAGTGATTAGGTTGTGTGTGGACTATTTTGGCAGGCTCAATATGATTATTATTGATGTTGTTTGTGCTGTTATGAGATTTTTTTTACTTTTTTGAAGTCATATAAATTGGGGAGGTGTTGTCCGTTTCATCGTAAAATAGGTTGTGGTCGATACATAATAGTTATGACGCTTAAACGATAACGATAGTGTCATTTCTCTTATTGTAGATTAAGGAGTTATGACATTTGCGTAGCTTGAGGTTGAGGTAGTATATACAAGGTATGTGAGTCTATCCCTTTCCTTCTTTTGCACGACACCGATTGTACGTAATGCAATGAACGAGCTTCCAAAGATACTCTACTCTTAGAAGCTAGCAGTACTTACATTGTTTCCCTTCTTATGGAACAATTGATTTTGAGGTTGATTCTCTTATTCTTTTGTTATCAATGTTGTTGGTACTTCCTGATTATTATAAGATTCTTGATGAAGAGTTAATCCTAATAACATGTACGGAGAATATTGACCTTACGCCACTCCGAAAGGTTCAGAATATGATTCCAATGAGTCCTACATGAATTATATATATATATGTAGCTATTTTACTCTACCGAGTCGTGCTATAGTCGGCCAAGTATGGCACCTATTGTGCAACCACTGATCAGTTGGGTTTACCGAGTCCTCTTTGAGGCCGGGTATGATATGATGATGATGATGCCCACAGAGGCGAATGTTCTATGATGATGATGATGCCCACAGAGGCGGATGTTTTAAAAAGATTATGTGTATATATGTATCATGCATTTCATGTTACTGTCTCTTAGAAGCACTCAGATGCTACAGGTTATATCTCCTACATCTCTCTTTACATTACTGTTCTTATTTATGCTTTCATGCCTTACATACTCAGTACTCTATTCATACTGACATCTTTTTATTTGTGGACGCTGCATGTCGTGCTACAGGTCCAAATAGACAGGTAGACACAGCTCCCCCACCACAATAGGCTTTCCAGTTCAACGGTTATAGGCGAGATCCCTTCTCCGGACTTGCTGTGGTCTTGGTATGCATTTTTGTTATAGATGTTATGGGTATGTCGGGGCCCTGTTCTGGCTATGTTGCATTCCTTATGCTCTTTTAGAGGCTCATAGACAGGTGTCAACTCATGTATAGTTTGGTATGCCTTGTTGGATAATTTTTGTTGTATAGTCTTTCATGGCAGCGTTGTAGCTCGTACCTTTTATGTAGTTTCTTAGCAATCTTGTCATCCCATGTGATGTATGTTCATGATCCATATCTACCATTTATATTGATCTTGTTATCCCTTAAAGATAATAAGAAGGTTAGATAAAATGTACGTTGGTGCTCGGCAAGTATGGCCCGGGTGCTAGTCATGATCCTCCAGTTTGGGTCATGACAATAACATACCGGCCAGTCCAAGTAACAGGGCCTAGAATGAAACCTCTCACACTTAGGGCATGGGGCCCTCTGCTACTGCTGGAATCTCCCTCCTGATCGACCTGGATGATGGAACCTCCTGCTACCCGACCTCCCTGCTGATGAGGATAATGTCCTATTGGTGGGGCACTAGCTGAGGACTGAACATAAGACTGGGGTGGCCCTAATGACCCATCCCGAGGAACTGATTTCCCACATCCGAATGAACTCCCAAGGTTGCCCGCTGACCGGGCCCTACTACCACCTCTCGATCCATCCTTAGCTTCAACTTTCGAGCCTCTGTAGGCTTGGTGAATCCCATAATCTTCCCATAATTCATGTCAGAATGTAGAGCAGCTGTGGAAGCTTCATTGATAACCAGGGGACCAAGGCCTTGTACGAACCGACGAACTCTAGCCTCCATAGTTGGCATCATATGAACAGCATACTTGGACAAGCGCACAAACTCCATATGATACTCCCACACACTTTTATTACCTTGTTTGAGGACCTAAAACTCTGAAGCACGAGCTGCCCTAATCTCGGCAGGAAAGAAATGATCTATGAAGGCATCGGCGAACTCACTCCACCTCGCTGAAGGGCTCCCCTCCTCACGGGAATCCTCCCACATCTCAAGCCAAGAATATGCCTCTCCTTTTAGACTATAGGAGGCCATCTCTAGTCCATCCGTTTCAGTAGCACGCATAACTCGGAGGGTCTTGTGCATCTCATCAATAAGATCCTGAGGGTTCGCCTCAGGGTCAATACATGTGAACTCTGGAGGGCCTAACTGAAGGAACATGTTAACCCCTAGAACGGGAAGAATCCCATTGCCCGCTAAAGGATGTGGGGGAAACATTTGACCTCTGGTCCTGAGAGGCCACCAACTGCGTCAGCATCTGAATAGCTCCCTAAGGTCCCCATCAGAAATACCGGGACCGAAAGCTGGGGCTGGAGGAGGATCAGGAATTTCAGCGGGAGGGATTGTGGCACCCTCCGCTGGAGCAGGAATTGAATAGCCCGACCTGGAATGGAGGAGTCAGGCTGATTCATATTCAGGGAATTATTCTCACCTGCATCATTCAATTGGGGATCAATGGCCACTCATGAGGTGGAATTGGCCTTTTGGCCGAGTCGCGCTTTCTTCCTGGGTGCCATTTACTGAAAGTTAAAACAATGCACGAGTTAGAGATAGAGACAACCTCACTTTTCACTCGGTCGCACGATACAGAATAACAATGAAGGGTAATATTCCTAAATTTCCAAGCAGCCCCCTAATTATAGATGTGGTCGACAACACACCGATAAGAAGGGCTCTACTAGACACGACTCCGAGACATCCTAGGACACTTTAAAACCTTAGGCTTTGATACCAAGTTTGTCACGCCTCAACCCTGGGAGACGCGACCGGCACTTAATCGAGTGAACCCAGTTAAGCAAGTATGCTTAGCCTTTCCTACCCGACTTATTTACTCCCCGGGTTATAACATAACATTGGTTATTAAGTTAGTAGGAGATAATCAAACACATACATTCATGGTATTAACCCATTCTTTCTCATAAACCAACACCACTATTTAGGTCTCCCAAAACATACATACTAATCACAACATTTAAAAGATGGGATCACAGTTACGAGTTAAACCAACAACTACCCAAAACATACACAACCCACGTAAGTGTCTACGAAGCCTCTAAAGTAAAGAAGATGAACATAGTTCTGCCGGCGACAAGGCCCCGGCTATACCTTGAAATAGAACAACATATACAAAAGAGAGCATCATATATCTACAAACGGCCCCGGGAGGAGATGAGGCTCACCAGAACTGCTGAAAGGAGGAGGAGAGGGCATCCCTATCATTGATTGGCGCTACCAAGCTACAGAGCCACCTACATCCATAAGAAGATGTAGCGCCCCCGGCAAAAGGGACGTTAGTACCATTGAATATTACTAGTAGGTATAAACAAACTCCACTCTAGATATAATAAACATCACACATGTAATGATACAAATAGAGATTTCATATAACAATTCACAGAAGTAGGGGAAAAGCACAAGTAAGAATCACCATGATTTCTTATCCCGTTTGGCAATCTTTTGGTTAATAGTCTTTTAAAGCCAAGTACTATTATGTTTACTATACCACCGAGTTGTTGTCACACGGAGTCCGGTCTCTGCCCGACCGACTAAGCCATCCTAAGTGAGACATCCATATACCACCGTGTCGTTGTCACACGGAGTCCGATCTCCGCTAGATCGGCTAAGCCATCTCATTTGAACCAGTGGGACATCATCATTATCATACTTTCATTATTACCACTGTGTCGTTATCACACGTAGTACGATCTCTGCCCGATCGGCTAAGCCATCTCATTTGAACCAGTGGGACATCATCATTATCATACTTTCATTATTACCACTGTGTCGTTATCACACGTAGTACGATCTCTGCCCGATCGGCTAAGCCATCCCACTTGGAACAATGAGACATCATCAATATCATACTTTCATAATTACCACCATGTGAACATCATGGAGTCCGATCTCCGCCCGATCGGCTAAGCCATTTCACTCTAGGACATAACCCTATCATTTTTAAATCTTTTAGTTCACATCTCATATAATTTTAATCATTTAGTTCACATCTCTTCTCATCCTTTAGTTTACAGTTCTCGGCACTTTGGCCTATTTAACCTTTTAGGTTACATTCCTTTCTCCAACCATATCATATATTCATCCTTCACTTTGACCAAAACCATCACATAAGAAGGGGTCGTACACATAGTAAAGAAGGAGAATATTGATCACAATTCATACATTCAAATAGCATAATGACATGGTAATAACATAGAATGACATGAAAGCAGGAGTTTCTCAACTTAACACACATCACCCATTTACTCTTTAGAGAATCAAACCAGGGAATTCATAACGTACATTTTGGCATCAACGATTTTATTCCATGAAGGTTAGGGTTAGCCATACATACCTCGATTTGGGGTTTTTCCTTAATTTCTACCACAATTCTCCGGACCCTTTTAGCACCTTCAATCTAATTCACAATGTAGCACAATTGAACCCATAATTAGGAATAATGATCATGGTTTGATCTTACTTGAGCATTGTATCAAACATTAGGTGCTCATTAAGATGGCATGGTCCGCTTTTTAGTGAATGATTACTCTAACCTATTTCCCTTTACAAGTTTAGGATTACTTAATTACATGCTAGTACGGTTTCTATCCTCATTCCCATGAACTAACCTATCCATGGTCCATTTTTACTAAAATATGGAAATTAAGGTTGGTGTGGTAGAAGCTTACCTCTTAGAGGGAAGAAATTGGTGTCCTTCTTGATTAGTTCCTTGCTTGAGTGGTGATGGAGGATCAATTGGAGGAAGTTGGGACCTTCTCTCTCTGGAACCCACTCTCTTCTCACTCTAAAATATCATAAAATGGTTAAAAAGATGAGGGATGGGTGTTATATAAGTCTGGGGGTCGGGTTTTAAAAATTAGAAAATGGGTTCCCCGACGCAGGTTTGCGGTCCAATTATGCGGTCCCCAAACGTGCCGCATAACTTGTCTCAATTGGGTGAAAAAGAAAAAGGAAACTGCCCAGGTATGCGGCAACTTTTCCTTCTCCTCAGAGATTATACTGCAAAAGCTCGATTCTTAATCATATTGCTTCCTGAAACCCTCAAACACCACAGTTTCAAACTTTCAAATTCACTAGGACCACTACTGAGAGTCACCTACTCTAGCTGGCCCCGCATACAATCAACTCCAAGGCTCTTCTAGCACACGAACATGCTCTTCAATGAAGCACGTGACTAAGTCACTACCCTTACAACTTGCCTATGCCTTAAGCACAAATTCTTAATCTGCCAGAGCCTAACCCTGGTCCAATAGGACCAATTTGCACATATTTATCATATGACATGCTCACTTACTGCTTTACTCCTTTCTCTTAGTTGTAACAACTTGCCGATATGCCGACAATCCGCAGTCCCATGAGGACGCAACCTTACAACCCAACTGCAGGTGGTGGGACTCCTCTACTTAGCCCGAAGCTACTCCCTGCACCACTCTAGACACCGCTGAGATCTTTTCTTCTTGTTGACCTGACCTTGCTCAACCAATCCGTCCAAATATTCCGAATTTCCCTGTTAGCATTCCCTAAATATTCAATTCTCTAGCACTATTAACACATTCTGCTTCTTACGACTAGCCACTGGGATCCGTCGCAGAAACTTTCCAACCCCACTACCGCTATCCTACTCACAAAAGATAACCCACCTGTGGAAACTCACCAACCGACACCTTCCACTACGCTGTGAGACACACTTTCTACGACATCGAGACCCCCATCCTAAGCTTGTCCTCCTTCACCGACTTCACTGGTCTGTCCGCTCCCCATGGACGTCCACTATGCGCGCGACAACATCTTATGATTCCAAGCTATGCTGCATCCTTCTTCATCCCTAACAGCTCCTCTCGGTAGCATCTAACCTTCCGCCGAATAACCAACATTTCGGTTTAAGCTTATGGACCTACTCCCTGTCCACAAAAATTTCTCAAATCACTTCAACTCCTCCTTAAGGCAGGCAACCGCCTTACCACTGAACTCATAGGATATACTTCCACTTCTTACTTAGTTGGACTCATTCCTTTAAGCAACTACCTGACTCCCGTCTCTGACGCCTGACATTTAGAGATTTAGCCGATACCTGATACTTTTCACATGGCTTCCTTCATCGCATGCTTCTCAATTGCGGCCTCAATTCAATATCATCCTCTGAAGCTCTTGAACCAGCAGATCACCACGACTTCAAACTCTCTGATGATCATCTTTCTTGAGCTGCCTTCATTAGAAATGCTCATTCAGATACTTAACCACCACACACCACGGTCTATAACAGTTGCTTCTTTAACACAGCTTCACAACACCCTAACCCAATGCAACCGAAGAACTATAACACCGGCGAACTTAACACGTTCTATTCGGTCAAACATCGGTATCGCAACATGAGTGAATACTCCACCTTGCTCGATGACACCAAGCTTCATTACTTTTATCACCCAAAACCTGACCTATTTACAATTCATTGTCTTTCCTCTGCCGGAACTGAAATACCGAAATCTCAAAATCACACTGTAGGAAGACCTCCCTTCAATCCATTCATCACCCCCATCCTACGGGAAACCATTCTACCATCATATCGACATCACGCGATAACCAATCGAAAACATCATCACTATATGAGCATAGCCTCAAGGCTCTCAGAAATACAGCAACTGAGCTGAAATAACATAATATCCTCCTGCGGGGCGACAACAATAGTCCAATCGACTATGCATGGAAAACATCATGTACCGTATCTGTATCCCCATTACAGTTACTCAAACTCTTGATTATAGGAAGCGCTTCGCGACGTATAAGATAGAGTAGGAAGAAACGTAGGCATAAGTCTAAGAGGAATCAAATTGCACGATGGGATATCAAGAAGGGAAGTATTCCTAACACCCATGTAGCCTCTCGAAGATAAGTACATACGTCTCCATACCGATCCGCAAGACTCTACTAGACTTGCTCATGACTCGTGAGACCTACGGGAACCTAGTGCTCTGATACCATATTGTCAAGCCCCAAAATCCATGAGGTCGTGATGGCGCCGGACACCACTGTCGGGCAAGACAATCATTAATTAATAGAAGTGAAATTTCCTGTTTCAGCACTTTTGAAATCGTTACTTTTCATTTTTATACATAACATCTATATAGAAATCCATTTCGTAGGAAAAGCAATCGTTCATTTATGTAAAAACATAACCCAAATACATATATCCCAGAACCCGGTGTCACAAGTGCATGAGCAGATTCTAAGAGTTTATACAATTACTACAAAGCTTGTCTGAAATACAGATTGGACAAGTAATTTAGAAATAAAAATACAGTACATAGAGGGTGACTCTGTCGGCTACGGGTTGTCTCTGAGTAATGCAGCTCGCCTAAGTCTCCAAGTAAGCCCTATTGCTATGTTAGTACCTGTGCAACAAAAATGCACAGCAAGTGTAGTATGAGTACGAAAACAACGTGTACTCAGTAAGTATCCCGCCTAACCTCAGAGAGGTAGTGACGAGTGGTCGACTTGACACTTGCTATAAGTCATTCTAGTATAATTTAAGTGAGACACTAAGCATGGATATCATAGACATATTTAATAATGACCAGGGAATAAGAAATATACATTTGAATCATATTTAGCACCTTAAACTTTCATCATTTCAGTTTGGCAATTAAATAATAATCAGGAGTAAGAAGCATAGACTTACTTCACATTCTAACATATCAATTCTTATTCTTTTTGACTAGCAAGTTCATAACTCTTTATACTAATAAAGAAGTATAAATCAAAGAAAGTATGTAGCATTTATCATATGCAAACAACTGCCGAGGGTCGAACGGCGCGGACCAACAATAATAAAATGTGCACTGCCGAGGGTCGGACGGCTCGAACCATAGATGCATCTATTCACCCCGCTCGCGAATCGATCATGCGACGCGGTTATACATATAAATAAATACGGCTAGCCTGCTCGGGAATCATACCTGCGACTCAGGTGCTCATCTGTACACGTATTCACACTATAGATTCGTATTTCATCAGGAAGACAGCTTCTCAAATTCAAGTGATTAAATTCTCTTTAGGTGAACATGAAGATATAGTTTAAAACATTTCTGGAAAATCTTTTTCCAAGTTTTAATAAGGTTTTAAAAACATCATTGGTTCCTCAGGAACACAATCATACAAGCAAGATTCAATTTTTCTTTTCAATGATTGAGGAAAGTAAGTTCAGGTTCTTTCAAATATTCAATTCCTAACTTGGTAATATCACCAGACAAATATCTTTTATAGGATCACAAGTATAACAATTAAGGCATGCTAGTGGGTCCTAGACTACCCGGACATGGTATAACTGTAGCTACGCACGGACTCCTGTCACCTCGCGCGTACGTAGCCCCCGCAAGTAATTTCATATATTTATTTAGTTAACCTAGGGGGACAATTCCCCCTCACAAAGTTAGAAAGGAGACTTACCTCGCTCTGAAATTCCATAAACATCCTCAAAGCCGTTTTGACGACTCGAATCATTGCAAAATGCTCCGGAACTAGAAAAATTACGGCAAACTAATGAGAATATACTCAAATACTTGTTAACAATTCAAATTATACAAATTCCCAACTCCGCTTAGTGAATTGACCAAAATGCCCTTGGGCCCACGTGCCCGGATTCCGAAATTTCTCAAAGATATACTCTACCCATAACTTCACTAGTCCAATTATACAATTTACTCAAATATTCATGCTCAACTCGTGGCTAAGATCCACTTTTACCATATTTCTAGATTTTCTCCAAAACCCCATATTTTCCCAAAATTCATGTTCAATCCATGTAATAATCTTGTATTTAACTTAGAAACATGAAGGAGTTACTTACCTTGTGATTCATGACGAAAATCCTCTCTTGAAGCTCCTCCAAAATCGCCAAAACCAAAGAAGAAATGAAGAAATGACCAACCATTCTCGGTTTTAAAACAATCTACCCATGTCGTTTTCCGCACCTGCGGTCTTCTGCTCGCACTTGCGCTTCCGCAGGTGCGCTCAATCTCCCGCACCTGCGGCTTACTCAACTCCAGCCAAACTTCGCACCTGCGATCCAAATGTCGCACCTGCGCCTTCGCAGGTGCAGAAATTCCCCCGCACATGCGGTTCCAGTCTAGCCCAGCCACCTTCGCTCCTGCGGCACCAAGGCCGCTCCTGTGGCCAAAGCCTCGCAGGTGCGGTCACACCAGATGATAGCAATTTCAGCCCTTTTCCCAACTTCAAATTTGATCTGTTAACCACCCGGAATCCACCCGAGGCCCCCGGGACCCCGTCCAATCACACCAACCTGTCCCAAAACATAACACGAACTTGCTCGAGCCCTCAAATCACGTCAAACAACGCCGAAATCACGAATCGCGCTCAAATCCAAATCTTTAAGACTTAAGAAATTTTGACTTCCACATCCGATGCTGAAACCTGTCAAACCACATCCGATTGACCCCAAATTTTGCACACAAGTCATATTCAACATTACGGACCTGCTCCAACTTCCAGAATTGCATTCCGACCTCGATATCAAATTTTCCACTTCCGGTCGGATTCTTGAAAAACCTTCAATTTTCTATCTTTAGCCAAATGGCTTCAAAATGATCTTCGGACATCCGAATTCACTTCCGATCGCGCTCCCAACTCCAGAATCACCATATGGAGCTATTCCCGGACTCGGAAATCCCAAACATACGTCAATATCTCTGAAATGCTCTTCAAGCCAAACTTAGTAAATTCCTTCAAAGATGCTAACTTCCACATTATACGCTAAAACGCTCCCAGGTTATCCAAACCCCAATCCAGACATACACCCAAGTCTGAAATCATCATACGAACCTGCTGGAACCTTCAGATCCTAATTCCGAGGTCGTTTACTCCAAATTCCAGTCTGAGTCGATTTTCCCAACTTAAGGCTTCAAAAATGAATATTCTCCTTTCAATTCAACTCCGATCTTCCTGAATTTCAATTCCGACCATACGCACAAGTCAATATACCTGAAATGAAGCTATTCATGACTTCCAATCGGTGAACGACGCGCTAGAGCTCGAAACGACCATTCGGGTCGTTATAACAGGAAGTCTGAATCAAGAGCACACAGGAAGAAGGTGATAGGGAAGCATGCTAGTTAATAGAGACATAGAGCAAGTAGGGGTAGATTGGAATTCTACAATAGCCAAGTTCACAACAACATACTGACTTAGAGTCTAGACAGGAACAACATAGGTCTAAATTCTAAAGTAGTTATGTTAACTAGAAGCAATAGACAGTAAAAGCATAGAAATTAAGTGTAGTAATAATCATGCTAGAGAGGACAGGGGTTTAACTACACAGAGTTAGTCATGTCAATTGAAAGTAATTAGACAAGATAGGATTCTGAGACATAAAATAAGCATGCTGGTTGAAGGCAATAAACAGGAAAGATTGAAATACTCTAACTGAAGTAAATATACTGATTAAAGAAATAAACAAGAAAGAGCGAAACTTAAACATGCTGATCAAAGCAGTAAACAGAGTTACTATGCAGTAGTTACACTAGTGCAGAAGAGACATGGCCTTAACAGAAGTGAAGCAACAAAGAGCACACAGATTTGAACTTCATAGTATAATGAACGACATTAGGAGTATAGCCTTGGCTTTCATCCGGCTAGACAAGCAATGAAAACAAGTAGCAACGAGATGAGAGTAAAGTTTTTTGTGTGTGTATTTAAACTGTTGTTCGTCCTTTGAAGAGGCAGAATGAGGGTGTATATATAACACTTAGGGAGTAAAGAAAATAAGGTAAAGAAAATCACAGTTCAATCAATTGGGGTCAATCAGCCAATTATGGAATCAATTCAACTAGAGAAATCCGGAAAAGACCCATTTAATTGGGGGAGTCAATTAACGGTCAGAATTGGGGTTCAATTAAGGCAGTAAACCAAAATCATACCCTATAGGGAGTCATTAAAATCCCAAACCATACTGATAATTAATATAGGCAAGTATAATCAATTAATGCCGCAAATAAGGAAACAACTAAGAATCACAACAACTACTGATTTTAACAGGACAGAATTATTCAAATTCCCTAAATAGAAATCAATTAAGTAAAATCTCACAGAATATTGCATTCAACAGGAAAACTGGTTCGAATCCTTAATAGAAATCAATTAAGCAAAAAATCCCAAAGAGTACTGGATTTAACAGGAAAATCATTCAAATCCCTAAATAGAATCAGTTAATAAGACTGGTTCGCAGAAATAAAAATAGTAACGGAACAAAATTGAAGAAATAAATATAACAAACAAAACATCTAGGGTTGAAGAATATACATGATAATCAGTCAAGATAGTGAAGAACACTTAGTTTAAACACTGAAAAGTTAGGAAAACCTTTGAACAAAAGTTTGTGATGAACCCTAATTTCAGAAAGAGTGAATAAAATCGAAGCAATTAACTAGAACAAAAGATTTTCAAAGGAAAACACCCAATAATACTCGAATCATTTCAGATCTACAAAGATTTGAACAGATTCAAAGACTAGTGATCACGCCCAACTATGCCTTATAAAAAGGACAAAGTGGTCATTGCAAATATAATTCGGGTAGTTAGCCTAGAGTCGAATCCAACAGGGAATTAACCCATCAATCACTTTTGTCAGACTCACTGAATTCTCCGTAATCAACTTCCCAGATATTTTGAATAACAATTGGTGATATTTCTACTAACGATAACTGAATAAAATTAATTAAACAAAGAGGTAACGATGACTGAGTTGTAAACAAATATGAGAAGGATATAAGATTATGACTTCCCCTATTGATGGAATCACTTCCTTTTATTTCTCATATAGATTTGGCTAATCTTCTCAATCAATTATGACTTACTACCGTAAATCTCTCCCGAGCAATTACGATAATTTACTAGACGCACTCTCCCGAGTTACACTAGCTGGCCTTTATTACAGCTCACTTAGATTGCACCCAAGGTTTCGTTATTCCTAATCCCACATTTAAACCCTCGGTTATTGATTCCTCATATACTTTGGGAGTGCTGTTATTCAAAAACTATCTAAATATGCACTATCTCCCGAGTAATACATACTAAATAGGCACAGCTAATTGAGGGCCCTTCAATTAACTGCAACAAGAACGTAGTTGAACAAATAGAGATTAACTTGGAAAAATTATATTATCATAACAAGAAGTTCATCCCTCAATAGGTTCCATCAAAACCCTAGACTAAAGATTAGCTACTCATGCTAGAACACAATGAAAGCATAAAATAATTCATAATTCCCAAAATAATGATAAAAGATAGAGAATAGAAAAATTCTAATTGTAGCTTGGTCTTCTCACGCTTGTTCTTGCCTCCAAAGTGAGTCTAAAACAAGATTAAACCTTTCTTGGATGACTTTATGGGGTTTTAAATAGGGCTAGGATAATTTCTCCCATTTTTACACTTAGGTCCCTGAATATTCTGGGCACTCGGTGAACTGCATTTTTCTGCCTCGCTTGCTTGGCCACCGCGTTCCAGCCGCGGTCGACTGCGGTCGCGGTGGGCTATTGTTCAGTCATCCTTCGCCTTTTCTTGCTTATTTTCATTTTGGTTCTTCTTGATTGGCCTTATATTCCCGTTATTGACTCCAAAACGCTCCATAGTATCTTCCTAACTTGGATTATTTCCTACAAAGCATAAAAACACTAATTAGAGCTTTTTGTTATCATTTTGCATTTAAAAAAACAATAAAGTATGGTTCATTTAGAGTGTAAATAGCGTCTATATATCCTACTATCAACTAGTGAAAATAAGGTTTTCAGAAATAGTAGAGGCAAAAGAAAATTGGTCAAAAACTACGAATTCGCACTAAAAAATAAGAGGAAACTCATACTCAAAAACGAGAAAGGACACAGACAGGCCTATAGAAAATTTTTGGCAAGAACCAGGTTGAATCTCCATGATGTTCTCTCAAGGATCTATGTAATCTAATTGCGAGGGGGTATAGGAGGCTAGTAGTTGTCAGAGAATGCACGGAAACTCCATATATGGGAGCTTTTCGCTGGTGACGGCGATTAGGGTTAGGGTTGAGTTGAGAGAGAATTTGAGAGGTTAGGGAACCAGTGACCATGAAAATGAAAGAGTAAGGGGGAGGGAGGGGGAGGGTTGTTTGTGAATTAAAAAGGTAAGTTTTATCGTGGACCGTTGATCTAAAAGATCAACGGCCATGATTAAACAGGGTTATTGGGTCGGGCAGGTCTAGGTTGGGCTTACGGTGAAATGGGGTGGTATTATTAAGGGGTTTGGGCTGGAATTAAAAGGGTTTGGTCTGAAAAATTAGAGAAGTTAAAAGGGCTATTTGTTAAATACCCAAATAATTGATAAAAATAATTTATAAAATGATTAATAGATTATAAAAAATGATTTCCATGCTTAGAAATATTTTAAAACAATTACTCAATATTTTAAAAATACAAAAAGCTATTTTCTGGTAAAATAATGTAATAATGCACACACATGGGCTATAATTACAAAGTTATTGTAATTATAACCCAAAATGTAAATGTGGCTATTTGTGAAGTGATTAAAGCTTAGTATAAATATAAATAGCAAAATAAATCATAAAATTGTTATAAAATTATTTGTAGTGCAGTTAATGATTATTTATATGATAAAATACTGGATAAATTAATTAAAAATCTTCATGCTGTCGCGCCCCCTTTTTCCTCTTTCCAGCGGAGTCAGGGTTTCGACATTCTTTGGGACAACTCATGTCACGACCCAAATTTCCCTCCACTTGGTCACGTGACGGCACCTAGTCTCTACGACTAGGTAAGCCTAAAACATGCGGAAAAGTAAATTGGAAACTGGGATAAAACATTAAAGATAAAAACAGTAGCCATAAAGCTTAAGGCGCTCGGCATTTACAGTTTAGCTCTTCCCAAAACTCGGACTATCACTATTGTCACAAGCTTAACACTATAGCTCAATACATCGAAACTGAGAGTATTTCTGCCTAAATACCTCGACTATACTAAGATAAGAGAGGGACTCAGAAGGCTCTGCGGACGCGGCAGAAATACCTCTAAGTCTCCCAAAGACTGCTGATGCTGCTAATCTCAGTACTGCGTACGGGTACCTGGATCTGCACACGGGGAAAACATGCTCATAAGGGCATGAGTATTCCACATTCGGTAACCAGTAAGTGCCGAGCCTAACCCCAGTCAAGTAGTGATGAGGTCAGGGTGAGGCTCTATTGATTTTATAAATAGACAGTTATAATCTAAAGGTTGAAATAAGCAACAATAATTTACGGAAGTTTAAAGTAAAAAATAGAAGAGAATGATGTAAATAGCTCTCAGCTCAGCACAGCATATAACGCAATAAATACGCGTGCAATGCAATAAGGGGGAAAGATCTCAGGTCTCGGCCCACAGTCCCAATGTAAATATGCGATGCAATGCAGTACAGGGGAAAGATCACAGGTCTCGACCCGCAGTCCCACTGTAAATATGCTATGAAATACAAGGGAAAGATCACAAGTCTCGGCCCGCAGTCCCACTATAAATATGCTATGAAATACAGGGGAAAGATCACAAGTCTCTGCCCGCAGTCCCAATGTGAATATGCTATGAAATACAGGGGGAAAATCATAGGTCTCGGCCCGCAGTCCCACTGTAAATATGCTATGAAATACAGGGGAAAGATCACAGGTCTCGGCCCGCAGTCCCACTGTAAATATGC
>ML286393.1:0-40363 GCA_005239495.1 Nicotiana undulata | reverse complement strand
TTCCCTTCCTTCATTAGTATTTAGTATTTTGTTCTGAGATAGTGTATTATGACATTAGCAGTATAATCCTTATTCTTAGATACTCGTGTTCAGTTTACTCCAGTTCTGGGGAATAGTGTAGACTGTTAGATTATATTATGCCTTGTTAAAGACTTAAAAAAATTTATACTTATTCTGCTGGTTATTAATGATATTTGAGAACTTTATTAAAAGAAATGTGTGGTTATGCCATGGTTGGCTAGCCTAGTTCCACAATAGGCGCCATCACGACTTGTTAGGATTTTGGGTCGTGACAGGATCCGTCATGAGGCTATGTTATTCTAGGTTTAAACCTGGGGGTGTGTTCTAGACATGGCTTACCTAAGCGGACAACTCGAGCCGAGGTGGGGGCAATGTACCGGGAGCACGAAAGTCTAACCAGCCTAGTTGCTGATCCATCCTCGTTCTATTTGGTATGACCTCTAACAGAAAAGTGGGCCACGCGTACGTGTGCACCATATTTTTATAAGACTCAGAAGGGAGGCATAAGAAGGCAATTTAATACAGTTCAAATAATATCAAAGCGGCAAATAAGTGGTAATTAGCACATTAGGCCCACAAACACAGTAATATCAACAAACAATAAAGCCAAGTACAGATTACACTACAAGCTCGAATTCTGAACCCTAAACCAGAGATTCCGGGTTCTTATCCCCAGCGGAGTATCCAGAGCTGTCACACCTCATTTTTCCCGAGGGGATAGGGAGTTTTCCAATTTAAGTGACATTAATCAAAATGACATTATTTTATTCAATTTTAGAGTCACCACTTGAGATAATTTTATGGTGTGCCAAGTCACCAGTTTATTTTAAATCCCAAATCGAGGAAGTTTGACTCTGTTTAAAGTCTGCGAAAATCAGAAGATCGGGTAAGAAATTTTGTTAACCTGTGAGAAGGTGTTAGGCATTCCCGAATTTCGTTATTTTAGCACGGTCGCTTTAATCATACCTGACTTAGTCAATTTGTTTAATTACGTCTTTTAGAACCTATGTGCATTTTACCTTTACCACTCTTAATTGCTTGATTATTCGTAATTATGAAATTTTCTTGAAACGAGTCACGCTACGTTTACTCATTTCATTCGGCGCGTCAAGAATCATGTCACGCGTACGTGTACATAATTAATCACACTTTGTTAATATTAAGATTGTTTGACCGAAGTTGCGCGAATGTATACCTCGATTTATTTTGAAAAACGTAATTACGTCACGCGAACGTGTACACAATCACAATGGTAGATTCAGTTGCGCCTAAAGTATTTTTTACGAATATTCATTTTAGATCATACTCGTGTCACGTAAACTTGTACATAATTGTAAATAAAAGAATTCCTCCAATCCACACATCAAATCCATTACTGGTATCATTACACCGTAAATAAAAGGTACGAGCAGTTGGTTTCCTTACAAATAAGGGGAAAAGACTATTGAAGTCTCTTCCTCCTACTTTTCCCTTGATGTCAATGATTTCATCACATGTTAATAAACCACTTTTAACAAATTGAGAGAAAGTCGACTTTATCCAATTTAAGGAAACAAAACAGTGATTACTTACCTAAATTTTGACAAAGGCTACTTCCCAAAACTTAGCATAATAGAGTCACTGACTAAACGAATAAATCAACAAAGTTCATATGTTTAACATACACATATATTCATGTTATGTGTGTATCTAAGGATCATAGACATAAGCATATCAAATTCCAAAACAACAATTTATTGAGCATTTAACGTTGGATGAGAATCTAGCATAAAGTCTAAGACCATAAAATATTTTATACATTACATGAAAACTTATGTACCGACTTTAGGTCTAGAACTACTAATAATAAACAGAATATGATACTGGTTAACAAGAAAAATAATTAGACAACTTGACAAAGCACAAGAAATAATAACTGAAAATGACTGATTCCATTAATTTCAAAGCACACATATCTTCATATCCAATTTGTAGCCCAAGGTTCAAAAGTGTCACGACCCAAATTCCCAACTCAGGTCGTGATGGTGCCCAACATCGGAGTCAGGCAAGCCAACACTAATTTACTAACGAGGTTGCCTTATTTAATTGAATAGTTGAATACTTGCCAAGTTTTAAGTCAAGAAATTGTTAAGTGAAGCGGATAAGTGAGGCAAATTAATTTAATGTAACTCAAAAATCATATGCCACCATATACAGTATATCAAAAATACCAGATAGTCTACCACGTGAGCCAACACCTAGTTGTTTAACCAAAAAATGAGATTCTTTGACCAAAGCTATTTTAGGATAAACACGGGTTAGTGATAATTGAGTAAATAATATAATGAATAAAGGAATAATAAGCAGTATAGAATGCAGAAAAGTAAAGCCGTTTGTATTCGAGAATTAAGATGATCCTATGGGTTATATTTTTTCCCTTTATATAAGGGTTTCCTAGTATAATATTTGGTTCTTGTCATGATTGCTCATTAATGGCTAATTATTACATTAATGAGGCATTACGAAGGATAACCGTAACTGTTGAATAGGAGTTATGTAACGCATAAGTCATTAAATGTTGATTCTTGAATCCGTNAGTTGTTTTAATATGCTCGTCTTCTTCTGGTTCACGAATGAAATCTGGTCTGGAGTCTATGTCTACATGTTCTTGCTCCTCCTGTTTGTTGAGGAGCTTCTGTTTGATAATTTGATGTCTCTCCCGTATCGTTTTTGTTGTGAAGAGCTATCAAGTTAATATTTCTCGAAGTTTGCCGATCACCTCTAATTTGTCTTACTCCCCACTTTGAAGGGAATTTTATTACCTGATGTAAGGTGGACATGACCACTTTCATATCATGGATCCATGGTCTTCCCAAAATAACGTTATAAGCCATCTCTGTATCAATGACTTGGAATTTCGCATTTTTGACGACTCCTTCGGCGTAAGTGGTAAGTTCGATTTCTCCTTTAGTTATCACTGTTGAATTATCGAATCCAAATATGGCTCGTGCCTTTGGGATCATTTCATTTTCTACCAGCATTTCCTCCACGACTTTTATCAAAATAATGTTGACTGAACTGCCTGGATCAATCAACACTCTTTTAACGTTAGTGTCATGAATAATTAAAGATATTACCAGTGCATCGTTATGAGGAAGCATTAATCCGCCAAAATATGCGTTATCAAAAGTTATTTGATCTTCCTTTGTCTCTTCTCGAACTCATTTCCCGTGGGTACTTGTGACTTTTGATTCTAACTGGCAGACTATGTCGTTCATTTCTTCCCCTCCATGTATGATGTTGACTGTTCGTTTTGGGGAAGGAGGTTTTGGGGGCTCCTGCCTGTTCTTCATATATGCCTGTTTACCTTTATCACTAAACAATTCTGTTAAGTAGCCCTATTTTAATAGATGTCCTACTTCACCTTGCAAAAATCTGTAATCTACAGTTCTATGGCCATGATCATTGTGGAATTCACACCACTGATCAAGGTTTCTCCTGTTAGGATTAGATCGCATTTCTTTGGGCCATTTAACCTTGTCTCCCATATTTCTCAATATTGAGACAAGTTCAGTACTGCTCACATTGAAGTTATGGTCTCCAATTCGGGTATTACCCCTGGACCGTTCATCTCGATCTCTCCTGGATCTAGATGAGGATGAGCCTATATCTCTTCCCAATGGTCTTGTATTTTCGAACCGGGGATGTGTTTCACGTCTCGAAGTTCCTAAGTAAGGATCGTACATGTTTTTACCTGACCTTTTCTCTGGTTCTGGACGTCTGGTTCGGGGATATTTTTCCTCTTTTGATTGAGCAATGATATCTTCTTCGATTCTGAGTTTGGTACTGTACCTGTTATACACATCATTCCATGTTGTACCTGGGAATTCTCTCAGACTTTCTTTAAGTCGTCTCGTGGCTTCTGAGCTTTTATTGTTTAAGTTGCTTGCAAATGCCATGGCTGCCCAATTGTCAGGCACCCTTGGTAATTGCATTCTTTCTCGTTGAAACCTGTCTACAAATTCACGAAGCAATTCCATGTGTCCTTGCTTTATCTTGAATATATCTTCCATTCGTTTTCAACTTTTTGTGCACCAGAGTGTGCTTTTATAAACGAATCTGCAAGTTCAGCAAAAGAATCTATAGAATTTTCAAGGAGAAGAGAATACAAGGTTAAAGCTCCTTTTGTGAGCATTTCCCCAAATATCTTGACAAGGACTGATTCGATCTCCTCTTTTGTTAAGTCATTGCCTTTTACTCCAGTAGTGAAGGCAGTCACGTGATCGTGTGGGTCAGTTGTTCCATCATATTTAGGAACGTCGGGCATTCTAAATTTCTTGGGTATAGGCAATGGAGCAGCACTTGGCTTCCAAGGTTGCTGAGAATATCTATCAACATCAATGCCTTTGATGATAGGCGGCACTCCAGGGATTTTCTCAATGCGATCGTTCTGTTCCTTCATCTGTTTCTGCATGGTTAATAATAAATTTTGTAACTCGGAGTTATTAGTCATACCTGGTCTTGTTTCAAGAGATGCATTGGGGGTTTCACCTCTGGTTGAGTTTATTAATCCAGACTGCGGATTCTCTACTACGATTGTATAATTTGAAGGCGACGTTAGTGGTACTGGAGGTGCCTGTGGTAATCCTCTCGCAAATTCTTGCAAAGCCTGCCCCACGTATTCAGCAATCATTTGCCTTATTTGATATAGCTCTATTGGTAGCTCATTATTGTTACGATGGTTATCAGATCTTTCAAGGGATGATTCCCCCGAAGCACGTGGTGTTCCTTGAGGAGATGGAACTGGGGTTCCATTTCCCTTTTGGTTGTTGTTGTCATTGTTGTTGACGTTGTTGTTGTCATTGTTGTTGGAATTTGACATGATTTAAAGGATATCAGTTGGTAAACGCATTATGATTATCAGATTTTCGGTAACGGAACCAATTTGTTTAACCAAAGAATGAGATTCCTTGACCAAAGCTATTTTAGGATAAACACAGGTTACTGATAATCGAGTGAATAATATAATGAATAAAGGAATAATAAGCGATATAGAATGCATAAAAGTAAAGCCGTTTGTATTCGAGAATTCAGATGCCTTTATGGGTTACATTTATTCCCTTTATATAGGGGTTTCCTAGTATAATGTTTGGTTCTTGTCATTATTGCTCATTAATGGCTAATTATTACATTAAGGAAGCGTTACAAGGGATAACNGTGACCGTATCTCTTCTTTGTCATTAAGTTTCCCGTGGTTGATGAACTCGGGGGTCTATTGACCATGCCTCTTTGTCCCGTACCTCTTTTACAGAATCAAGTCTATCTGTTGCGTTTTCCTTGGTCCACGTAGCTAGCTGAGTTGTCAAGGTCTTGCTTACGTGTGATACTCTTTTTTACCAATACAGATAGTCCCCCCACTTACTATATATTTATCGATTAATATTTGGTAAGTGGATTTACATTTATGGCGGGAATAGTTTGCCGCCGCTTTGTTTCGTAACATTGTATCTTTTTATGAACAGAGTCGTCGTTTATCACTTTCATTTAATGCTCCTTCCATGTGTCCATTTTCTATTGGCTCTGCAATAAATCGGCGCTTTTTAAGTCTTTTTGCAGGTACATCAGTCCCGAAGTGACATCTTTGATTGTGACTTTCCATCATTATTCTTCCATGTTTTGATGGTTGCCCTTATGTATCAATAGTCTTCTTCCTTTCTTTACTTTCACGAAACACTTCCATACTTAATTCCTCTTTTGCAAAGAATTTTCCTTTGTTTTCGTAAAGATGTCTTCATCAAACCAACCAGAAAAGGTTATAGACGTAGAGACTCTGGCATCTTCTTCTGCTCCATCTAGGAGCCGTAGAGGTGGTCGACTGAGGAGTCTGGGATCTGCCTCTACTAGAGGTTCTTCTTCCCCTCTGGTTTCTCCTCCTTCCGCTAGGTCTTTGTTGTCCCCTAGAGCTATGTCTTCTCACTCTGTTTCTAAGAGTAAAGATGATATTCGTGAACCCAAAGTCGACGCAATTATTCCTGCTGAGATAGTCTTTACAAGGGATAATTCATCTATCGCTGAACAGTCTTCTTCTTTGGAGAGTGTAGAGAAGTATGCAACAATTATTACTGAAGGTCACATTCCTCTTGTCCGTAGGGAGTGTTCTTGGGAGTCTAATGTTCCTATTCTTGTGCCGAATAATAATCAGAGGATTACGTCTTACAAGACGGGTTATTCCTTTGTTTACACTTATCCTTTTACACTAGGATTTAAACCTCCCATCGACCCTGTTATCATCGAGTTTTGCCGCTTCTTCGATATCTGTCTAGGACAAGTCGGTCTTTTAGTGTGGCGAGTAGTTGCTTGCTTGAGAGTTTTAGCTTCTAAGGTTTTAGTTCCCTTCACTTTCCACCATCTTATTCATTTATATTCTCCTGTCTTATTTCGTCAAGGGGTTTTTGCTCTGGCTGCTCGGAGTAAAAGAGTTTTAGTAACCCCAGGTGACGATAAGGACAGAGGTTGGTACCTTAGGTACGTTGCCGTTCCCACTGCTGTTTTAGTTGGTGAAAACAATTTTCCCTTCCATGAGAAGTGGAACCGTGCATGTTATTACTTTTTGGATCGTATCTAATTAGATTTGAATTGCGTTTTTAATACTGCATCTGTTTTTCTCTTCTTTTTCAGCAATCATGAATACCGTCGAGAATGTCTCTGATATTCGTGATTGGGTAGAAAGAATGTTGTCTGCCGCTCCTGTTGAAGAAAGATCTTGGAAATACTTTTCCATGAAGTACAATTGGATTGTTAAGACCCACGGTAAGCGAAGGTTTTCTTACTTCCTTCCTTACCTGAGTTCTTTTTATTCTCATTTAATGTTTCCCCCTTTTTTTTCTTGATAGGTTTTTCTGTCCGTGGGGCATATGGTTCGTCGCTCCCGAAGATGTCTTTGTCCCATGCTCAGAGCATCCTTGCCAGTTCTTCGAAGTGAAAAGTTAGCGATCCCCATTCTGGAGGGGAAGAGGAAGAAGGAAGAGAGAGTGCTTTGGTGCACCGGTCGAGAAGGAGGCGACTAATTTCATATGATGAATCTGCTCCCAAATCTCTTCCTTTCGTGTTGGAAATTAGGCCCTCTTCTTCCGAGATGAATCTCAGTCCCCAGTTCAAGATCCTGTCGAGCGTCTTTTCTATGAGGGGTTTGAGCTTGACCCTGATGATGTTCCCTTAGCTACTATCTTTCCTAATTTTGCTGATGTTCCTGCTCCTCTTGCTATTACTGCCGCTCCTCCGTCCGTATCTGTTATTTCCTCAGCTCTTCATCCATCCATATCTGTTGATGTTCCGTGGCTCCCTTGGCTCCTCGTCCGTCCGTATCTATTGCTGCTCCCTCCATTTCTGCATTCATGCCTTCTCTTGTGGAAGTAGGGTTATAATTGAGGTTCCAGCCGGAGGGAGTCTTTTTAAGAAGACGGGTGAACCTGAAGTGTGGCTCAAACCTCTGATCGGCTCTGAAGAGAGATCCAAACTTGACAGCCATTCAACTCTTACTTGGGCCAACGAAGTGGTGCACAATTCTTTGAAGGTATGCCTTTGAATTTTTCATACATACAATTTTCTTTGGATAACAGTTTAACATGTTTGATTGTTTTACTGTTTTTTTGTAGACGCACCTTATTGGCTTAGAACTCATGAAGAGAGTTTCAAATTCAGAGAATGAGTTGAAAGAGCTGCGGGAGCTTCAGTTTGATTTTGACAATATGAAGGCACAATATGATGGCTTAAGGATAGACATGGATGCTCTAGTGGAGGAAAGGCATACCTTAAAGGAGCAGTTGAGGAATGCTGCTAAGGAGTTATAGTGGAGAGATCTTCTTCCAACCAGGTCAACAAGGTCAAAAACATTCTTGAATCCTCATTTGCTGAGCAGTTGTCGAAAGCCACGGAGGAAATCAGGAATCTAAAGCATATGCTGGGGCAGAAGGAGGAATACTCCAGTGAACTTGTACGGAATCTTTCTCAGACTCAAGAGGATCTTCGTGAAGCCCAGGTCAAAGTTCGAACTCTGGAGGAGTCAGTTGTACCTTTGAAGGTTGCCCTTGAAGTCGCCGAAGCTGAGAAGGATAACTTGAAGATTGAAATTCAGGAATGGTCAGAGGATTATAGTGATCTTGAAGAGGCGACAGCCGTTGACGTGAGTTGGGCGTATATGAGTGCTCGTCATGATACGTTAATGGAAATGGGCCAGGAGGGTTTTGACCTCAATGCTGAGATTGCTAAATCTAAAGAGGCCATGGATAAGACCGAGCGGGGTCTTGAATTTTCTCCATCTGATGAAGCCCATGATTTTCAAGCAGTTGTCGTTCCCCCTTCTGAAGAAGTCAACTCTCCTCCTCCTCAAGAATGAAGATTTTGTTATCCCCACTTCCCTTTTTTTTTATTTCTTTGGATTGCTGTGGTTTGAAACTTTAAAGTCCCCAACTGAAAACTTAGGGGCACAAAAAATGAAAATACTTATGTGGCTAAGTACTAGTTAGTACTTAGTTTTCGACTTAGCCGCTTATTTTAATTTCAATACAATCTCGAGACGTTTTGCTATGAGTTTGAATGTTACTCTTTTAAGTCGATTGTATTGCTTTTCTGAGGTTTTTGTTTGTACCTCTTAGCATTTTTGCATGAAAATGCATATTTCACTTTGAACCTTTTCACAGTAGGTGTATTGTTCGTATAAATTTTTAGCCTTTGTTTGTGACAGGCTTTGTTTATGAGTTAGGGCCCTTTTTAATTAATACTTAATGAAGAAGACGTCTCAACCTCATTGGAATGCAATAGAGTGATAGGAATTTCTCACATGTTTAAGAATATTTTTTTGAGAAGTTTTTATTTGAACTTTCACTACATTTTACATGTGTTATGATTATCATCTAAAACTCATGTTGCAACTGTTTTGTTTTAACAGATTTGATAATCACTTGTATTTCGCAATTGTTTTTCATAGGTAACAGTTTTTTCGAGTTAATACAAGGAGATAATTGTTTTTCATTAGTAACAGTTTTTGTAAATGTTGGGTTTTTACTCATAACTGTTTTTATTTGCAACAGTTTTATAACAAGTACAAGAGAAATGTATCGTGATTCGTAACTGTTTTATTTGATAACAGTTTTGAGAATAAATACAAGGGTTATGATCTTTCATCCATAACTGTTTTATTTGAATAACAGTTTTCTATTTGAGTACAAAGATTTCGTAACTATTTTTTTATTATAACAGGTTTTTGACTAAGTACAATGATGATGATCTTCTATCCCTAACTGTTTTTTGTCACAACAGTTTTTGTATAAGTGTAAGATGTACATTTCTTCGGCGTAGCTGATACTTTGCCTTTTAACATGAACATGGTTCAAAGGTTTTTTAGAGTAGGATTTGTAATTCTTGTGCTGGAGTCTTCAGTTCTTTTAGTTTTGCTCGTATCACTTGACTTGTTGGGTAAATGGTTCTTTTAGGCTCGAGCTTTTGACTTCTGGCAGTCTTTTTGCTTCATCTTGGCCTTCCATACTGTATAGTCCCCCAAGTGTTTGAGCTTTGAAGAATGAGATCTCGAGCACTTGATTGTTCCTTCTTTGTGGTCCTTTCTCTGAAAAAAGGAAAACATTCCGGACTCGAAGGTATATACTTTTTTAGATGATGACTGCTTAACCCTTTAAAATATCCATCAGAAAGTGTAACCCTAGACCGGGAATTGTGTTATTTCCTAGCGTCTTTGCAGTTCTAATGTCATCATCTGGTGATGGGTTAGCTTTTTGCCTATCATCTAAAAAAGTTAGTAAAATTTAAATATTCAAAGCATAAATTGAACATGCGATACCTGACCGGGGGTACTTCTTTTCCTTAGAAGTAGTATTTCTTCAGGTGGATGGCATTCCAGCTCGTTGGTAGAATCCTGCCGTCCATGACTTCCAACTCGTACGCACCTTTCCAGCTATGCCCCGGACCTTATAGGGTCCTTCCCAATTTGGATTCAATAAGCCAGCTCCTGCTTCTTTTATTGAATGGAAAATCTTTTTAAGTACAAAGTCCCCAATCTTAAAATATTTGAGATGAGCTTTACGATTGTAATATCACTCTATGATTTGCTTTTGAGCTCCCATCCGTATTAGAGTTGCTTCTCTTCGTGACTCGAGCAAGTCCAAATTGGTTTGGAGTTTGGCGTCATTTGTTTGATTCGTAGTTGTTGTCACCCTCAAACTTGGTTCGCCGATTTCCATGGGTATTAATGCTTCTGAGCCATAAACAAGTGCGAAAGGGGTTTCTCCCGTAGCTATTTTTGACGTAGTTCTGTATGCCCATAATACCGCTGGTAATTCGTCGGGCCAACTGCCTTTGGCTTTATCTAATTGCTTCTTTATATTGTTGATAATGATTTTGTTCGTAGACTCAGCTTGTCCATTAGCTACGGGATGATATGGTGTTGAAGCAATTCGTTTAATTTTACAACTTTCGAAGAACTCCGTGATTTGAGAGCCTATAAACTATGGACCATTATCACACACGATCTCCTTTGAAATTCCAAATCAGCATATTATGTTTCGCCATAAGAAACTTTTGACCTCCTTTTCCCGCACTTGTTTGAATGCTTCCGCTTCGACCCATTTTGTGAAATAATCAGTAAGCACCAGAAGGAAGCGTACCTGTCCATTAGCTAGGGGAAGAGGTCCCACTATGTCCATTCCCCATTTCATAAAGGGCCATGGTGATATGATAGAATGTAATAGCTCAGCTGGTCTGTGCATATTATTGGCAAACCGTTAACACCTATCGCATTTTGAGATGAAATTGTCCGCGTCTTCTTCCATCTTAGGCCAATAGTACCCTGCTCTGATTAGGGTTTTTACTAAAGACCTTGCTCCTGCGTGATTTCCACAATGTCCTTCGTGGACTTCTTTTATCACGAACTCCGTCTGATTAGGTCCGAGGCATTTAGCTAGGGGTCCCCCGAACATTTTACGATACAACGTGTTATGTACAAGACAATATCTTGCTGCTTTGCAGCGAAGCGCTTGAGCTGCTTTCTTGTCTTCAGGCACGGCACCACTCTGCAAAAAATTGAGAATTTTGTTTCCAATCCCAAGTTAAATTATTGAAAGATACCTCATTTTTGTCCTGGTCAATCGCTGAATGAAAGAGGTGGACGACAATGGTGTTGTCTTTATTGGTCACTTCTGTGACTGCCACAAGGTTTGCTCATGCATCTGCTTGAGCATTTTCCTCCCTGGGTATTTGCATTATTTTCCACGTTTTGAACTGTCTTACAAGTTCTTGTGCCTTTCTTTAATATTGTTGCATTCGAGTTTCTCGAGCGATGTAAGTCCCCTGCATTTTGTTTACCATCAATTGAGAATCGCTGTTGATCTCGATTTGTTGAATTGACAGCTCCTATGCCAATTCTAAACCTGCAATAACAGCCTCGTACTCTGCTTCATTGTTAGTAATTGGATAACACTTAACAGCTTGTTGTATCTTTTCACCCGTGGGTGATGTCAGTACAATGCCTAATCCAGCTCCTTTTACATTAGAAGAGCCATCTATAAATAGGGTCCATTGACTTGGGTTTACACCATTGAAGAGTTGTAACTCTTTTTCTACTACAGGGGTAATATTGTTGCTAAAGTCAACTAAAAAGTCCGCTAATATTTGTGATTTAATTGCCGTTCTAGGTTGATATGTTATATCATGCTCACTTAACTCTATTGCCCATTTGGCTAATCTTCCTGACAGTTCTTGTTTGTGCAGAATATTTCTTAAAGGATATGAAGTCACGACAGTGATTGGATGACATTGAAAATAAGGACGTAATTTTCTTGATGCCATTATTAAATCTAAAGCTAATTTTTCTAGATGTGGATATCTAGTTTCGGCATCTAACAGAGTTTTGATTATAGAATAAATAGGTGATTGCTTACCTTTTTCTTCCCTTACCAGTACTGCACTTACGACAATTTCTGAAACAGCCAGGTAGATGTATAATCTTTCTCTTTCTCTTGGCTTTGATAGCAGCGGTGGTTTTGATAAGTAAACCTTCAAGTCTTTGAGTGCCTGCTGACATTCTTCAGTCCACTCAAACTGATTTTGCTTTTTAAGAGCTGAAAAGAATTTAAAGCTTTTCTCGGAAGATCTAGAAATAAATCTCCCTAAAGCTGCTATTCTTCCTGTTAATCTTTGAACTTCTTTTTTATTCTTCAAAATTTCAGGTATTTCTTCTATAGCTTTTATTTGAGCCAGATGTACTTCTATGCCTCTATTAGATACAAGGAATCCCAGAAACTTACCAGATTGTACTCCGAAGGCACATTTTTCCGGATTGAGCTTCATATTATACCTGCGTAAGATGTCAAAAGTAGTAGAGAGATGCTGGAGATGATTTTCCGCTTGTGTTGATTTTACAAGCATATCATCGATATAGACTTCCATCGTTTTTCCTAAATGTTCTTGGAACATTTTTGTTACTAACCTTTGGTAAGTGGCCCCTGCATTTTTCAAGTCAAAAGGCATGACCTTATAACAATAAGTCCCCCTGTTAGTGATGAATGAAGTTTTTTCTTCATCTACTGAATCCGTTTTAATCTGGTTATAACCAGAATATGCATCCAAAAAACATAATAATTCTTGACATGCGGTAGCATCGATCATTTGATCTATATGTGGCAAATGAAATGAATCTTTAGGACATGCTTTATTTAAATCAGTATAATCTACACATACCCTCTATTTGCCGTTCTTTTTAGGCACCACTACTGTGTTAGCCAACCAGTCAGGATACTTTACCTTTCGTATCGAGCGTATGTTCAGTAGTTTTTGAACTTCCTCGTCAATCACTTGATTTTTGAAAGGTCCTTGCTTTCTTTTCTTTTGTTTAACAGGTGCGAATGATGGATCTTCATTTAGTTTATGAGTCATCACTTCTGGTAGGATACCTGTCATATCTGAGGGGGACCATGCAAAACAGTCCTCATTAGCTTTTAAATAATTGACTAACATACCTTTTTGATAAAGAGTTAGTCTTTCCAGTAATTTTGTGCCAATATACAACTTTCTCTCGGGCTTTTGTTCAGAAAGCGGAACAGCCTCAAGTTCTTCAGCAGTTGTTTTAATATGCTCGTCTTCTTCTGGTTCACGAATGAAATCCGGTCTGGAGTCTTTGTCTGCATGTTCTAGCTCATTCTTGATGGTGACAGGATTTGTTTCATCGTTATCTCCTTTCGTACCTATTTGAATATCCATTTCTTTTGTACATAGTTGATCAGAGGTTTTTTCCATACCTGTTTGTTGAGGAGCTTCTGTTTGATAATTTGCTGTCTCTACGGTATCTTTTTTGTTGTGAAGAGATATCGAATTAATATTTCTCGAAGTTTGCTGGTCACCTCTAATTTGTCTTACTCCCCACTTTGAAGGAAATTTTATTACCTGATGTAAGGTGGACGGGACCTCTTTCATATCATGGATCCATGGTCTTCCTAAAATAACGTTATAAGCCATCTTTGTATCAATGACTTGGAATTTCGCATTTTTGACGACTCCTTCGGCGTAAGTGGTAAGTTCGATTTCTCCTTTAGTTATCACTGTTGAATTATCAAACCCGGATATGGCTCGTGCCATTGGGATCATTCCATTTTCTACCAGCATTTCCTCCACGACTTTTATCAAAATAATGTTGATTGAACTGCCTGGATCAATCAACGCTCTTTTAACGTTAGTGTTATGAATAATTAAAGATATTACCAGTGCATCGTTATGAGGAAGCATTAATTCGCCAAAATCTGCATTATCAAAAGTTATTTGATCTTCCTTTGTCTCTTCTCGAACTCGTTTCCCGTGGGTACTTGCGACTTTTGATGCTAACTGGCAGACTATGCCGTTCACTTCTTCCCCTCCATGTATGACGTTGACAGTGTGTTTTGGGGAAAGAGGTTTTGGGGGCTCCTGCCTGTTCTTCATATATGCCTATTTACCTTTATCACTAAAATATTATGTTAAGTAGCCCTGTTTTAATAGATGTTCTACTTCACCTTGCAAAAATCTGCAATATGCAGTTCTATGGCCATGATCATTGTGGAATTCACACCACTGATCAAGGTTTCTCCTGTTAGGATTAGATCGCATTTCTTTGGGCCATTTAACCTTGTCTCCCACATTTCTCAATATTGAGACAAGTTCAGTACTGCTCACATTGAAGTTATGGTCTCCAATTCGGGTATTACCCCTGGACCGTTCATCTCGATCTCTCCTGGATCAAGATGAGGATGAGCCTATATCTCTTCCCGATGGTCTTGTATTTTCGAACTCGGGACGTGTGTCATGTCTCGAAGGTCGTAAGTAAGGATCGTACCTGTTTTTACCTGACCTTTTATCTGGTTCTGGACATCTGGTTCTGGGATATTTTTAATCTTTTGATCGAGCAATGATATCTTCTTCGATTCTGAGTTTGGTATTGTACCTGTTATACACATCATTCCATGTTGTAGCTGGGAATTCTCTCAGACTTTCTTTAAGTCGTCTCGTGGCTTCTGAGCTTTTATCGTTTAAGTTGCTTGCAAATGCCATGGCTGCCCAATTGTCAGGCACCCTTGGTAATTGCATTCTTTCTCGTTGAAACCTGTCTACAAATTCACGAAGCAATTCCATGTCTCCTTGCTTTATCTTGAATATATCTTCCATTCGTTTTTCAACTTTTTGTGCACCAGAGTGTGCTTTTATAAACGAATCTGCAAGTTCAGCAAAAGAATCTATAGAATTTTAAGGGAGAAGAGAATACCAGGTTAAAGCTCCTTTTGTGAGCGTTTCCCCAAATTTCTTCACAAGGACTGCTTCGATCTCGTCTTTTGTTAAGTCATTGCCTTTTACTCTAGTAGTGAAGGAAGTCACGTGATCGCGTGGGTCAGTTGTTCCATCATATTTAGGAACGTCGGCCATTCTAAATTTCTTGGGTATAGGCAATAGAGCCGCACTTGGCTTCCAAGGTTGCTGAGAATATCTATCAGCATCAATGCCCTTGATGATAGGCGGCACTCCATGGATTTTCTCGATGTGATCGTTTTGTTCCTTCATCTGTTTTGGCATGGTTAGTAATAAATTTTGTAACTCAGAATTATTAGTCGTACCTGGTCTCGTTTCAAGAGATGCATTGGGGGTTTCACCTCTAATTGAGTTTATTAATCCAGACTGCGGATTCTCTACTACGATTGTATTATTTGAAGGCGGCGTTAATGGTACTGGAGGTGCCTGTGGTAATCCTCTCGTAAATTCTTGCAAAGCCTGCCCCACGTATTTAGCAATCATTTGCCTTATTTGAT
This sequence comes from Nicotiana undulata, assembly GCA_005239495.1. Classification (NCBI taxonomy): domain Eukaryota; kingdom Viridiplantae; phylum Streptophyta; class Magnoliopsida; order Solanales; family Solanaceae; genus Nicotiana; species Nicotiana undulata. The sequence goes on along the minus strand of ML286393.1, from coordinate 25,028 downwards.
CTTTCTCTATTGGTTGCTCATTATTGTTACGATGGTTATCAGATCTTTCAAGGGATGATTCCCTCGAAGCACGTGGTGTTCCTTGAGGAGATGAAACTGGGGTTCCATTTCCTTGTTGGTTGTTGTCGTCATTGTTGTTGACGTTGGTGCTGTCATTGTTGTTGGAATTCGACATGATTTAAAGGATATCAGTTGGTAAACGCACTATGATTATCAGATTCCCGGTAACGGAACCAATTTGTTTAACAAAAGAATGAGATTCCTTGACCAAAGCTATTTTAGGATAAACACGGGTTACTTATAATCGAGTGAATAATATAATGAATAAAGGAATAATAAGCAGTATAGAATGCAGAAAAGTAAAGCCGTTTGTATTTGAGAATTCAGATGATCCTATGGGTTACATATCTTCCCTTTATATAGGGGTTTCCTAGTATAACGTTTGGTTCCTGTCATGATTGCTCATTAATGGATAATTATTACATTAATGAGGCGTTACAAAGGATAATTGTAACTGTTGTATAGGAGTTATGTAACGTATAAGTCATTAACTATTGATTCTCGAATCCGTCTGTAGCTTCGTCTGGGTTCACTCTGATCGTATCTCTTCTTTGTCATTAAGTTTCCCGTGGTTGATGAACTCGGGGGTCTATTGACCGTGCCTCTTTGTCCCGTACCTCTTTACAAAATCAAGTCTATCTGTTGCATTTTCCTTGGTCCACGTAGCTAGCTGAGTTGTCAAGGTCTTGCTTACATGTGATACTCTTGTTTACCAATACACTAGTGTCACAAGTCTACAGGCAACTAGTAGAATATACAGGACTAGACAAAATAAATGAATTACTGTCTGGAATAAATAGACAGAGATATCCCAAAATGATAGAAAACTCCACAGTGCTGCTGGAGATCGCCAAGAGGAGCAGCTCACCGTGTAGTCGAGTCCAGAATTTACTCTCAGTGACAAACACCGATATGGTGACCAAATGCAACTGCCTCAGAACCTGTACAATTAAGTACAGAAGTATAGCATGAGTACATATAAATAAATATGTAGCCACTGAGTATCCCGTCTAAACTCGAAGAAGTAGTGATAAAGAATGGTGATGTCATAGTCCTTCAATAACTCAAGCCACCTGCGCTGCCTCAAATTAATATCCCTCTGTTTGAACAAGTGCTGCAAGCTGCGGTGGTATGTAGAAACCTCACAAGACACCCCATACAAGTAAATCTTCTCATGAACCTTCAGTTGGCGCGAGGCATAAGCAATAACTTTCCCTTCCTGCATCAATACACATCCCAAGCCAACGCGTGAAGCGTCGCAATACAATGTATACATCCCAGAACCAGAAGGCAATACTAGAACTGGTGCTGAGGTCAATGCCGTCTTGAGCTTCTGAAAGCTCGCCTCACACTCGTCAGACCATCCGAACGGGGCATTCTTCTGAGTCAATCTTGTTAGTGGGGCTGCAATGGATGAAAATCCCTCCACAAATTGTCGATAGTAGCCTGCTAGACCTAAGAAACTCCTGATCTCTATAGCTGAAGTAGGATGCATCCAACTCTGAACGGCCTCAATCTTCTGAGGATCAACCTTGACGCCCTCTCCGGATACTACATGCCCCAAAAATGCCACGGAATCCAACCAGAACTCATACTTGGAGAACTTAGCATATAGCTTCTGTTCCCACAAGGTCTGGAGCACAACTCTCAGATGTTGCTCGTGCTCGCCCAGGCTACGTGAGTGAATCAAGATGTCAGCAATGAAGACAATGACAAAGGAATCAATATACGGCATGAACACCCTATTCATCAAGTCCATGAATGCTGTTGGGGCATTAGACAAGCCAAAGGACATCACTAGGAACTCATAATGGTCATATCTCATACGAAAAGCAGTCTTCGGAACATCCGAGGCTCGAATCTTCAACTGGTGATACCCCGATCTCAAATCAATCTTAGAAAACACCCGAGCACCCTGCAACTGGTCAAACAAATAATCAATGTGCGGTAGTGGATACTTGTTCTTAATAGTGACCTTATTCAACTGGCAGTAATCAATACACATCCGCATAGACCCATCTTTCTTCTTTACAAATAGAAATGGAGCACCCGACGGCGATACACTCGGTCTGATAAACCCCTTAGCCAACAACTCCTCAAGCTTCTCCTTCAATTCCTTCAATTCCTTCGGAGCCATACGGTACGGGGGAATAGAAATAGGCTGAGTGCCTGGAGCTACATCAATACAAAAATTGATATCACGATCCGGAGGTATTCCCGTAAGGTCTGAAGGAAAGACATCAGCAAACTCTCGAACAACTAGCACTGAATCAATCGTCGGAGACTCGGCGGTGGTGTTCCGCGCATAAGCAAGATACGCCACACAACCCTTCTCGACCATATGTCGAGCCTTCAGGAAGGAAATAACTCTACTGGCTTCACTAATTGAGGAACCTCTCCACTCCAACTTAGGCAACTCAGGCATGGCCAAAGTAACCGTCTTGGAATGGCAATCCAAGATGGCATGGCAGAGAGATAGCCAATTCATCCCCAAAATAACCTCAAAATCAACCATGTCGAGCAACAGGAGGTCCGCTCTAGTCTCGAACCCACAGAAGGTGATCCCACAAGACCGATAGATCCGGTCTACCACAATAGAATCGCCCACCGGAGTGGACACACATATAGGAGAATCCAAGGACTCGCGAGGAACATCCAGAAAACAAGCAAATAAGGCTGACACATATGAATAAGTGGATCCTGGATCAAATAGCACTGATGCCTCCCTACCACATACATAAATAGTACATGTGATCACGGTGTTCGAGGCCACTGCATCTGCTCGGGCCGGAATAGCATAAAATTTGGTTGTTGGACCTGAAGACTGACCTCCGCTGGACTCAATAGGAGCTAGTTGAGCTCCCCTTGCCTTGCCTCCACCTCTGGGACGACCTCTACCAGCATGTCCTCCACCTCTGGGTGGACGGGGCACCGGTGCTGAGTATGTAGGCTGGTAACTCTGCTGAACTGTCTTGCCTCGAAGCCTGGGACAAGTCCTCCCTGTGTGGCCTGAATCCCCACACTCATAACATCTCACTGGTGGCATGGCCTGCTGTCCTTAAGAAGAACCCTGGATAGCTGGAGGATGGTGAGAACCCTCTGGCATGGAACTGAAGTAAGCACTAGAAGACCCCTGATGACCGGAATACCCGCCAGAGTAACCCTAAATGGCTGGTAGGCGGTAAGAACTCTCCAGCATGGCGCTGAAGTAAGGCCTCACTAGAGCACCACAAGGAGGTGGTGGAGGAGCTGAATATCGAGGCTTGCTAGGCTGGCCTCTGCTGAACTGACCCCTTCCCCTGCCTGGGGCACCTCTAAAATCTCCAAAAAATCTAACTCTCTTGTCCTGCTGACCCTGCTATCTGCCCCTCGATCGATAACCCTCAATCCAATGAGCTATCTCGACCACAAGCTGATAGGGAGTACCCATCTCCACCTCTCGGGCCATGTTGGCCCTAATACCTGAGTGCAGCCCAGCTACAAATGTCCACACTCTCTCAGCGTCAGTAGGAAGTATCATAAGGGCATGACGAGACAACTCAGAAAACCTGGCCTCGTAGTCTGTCATCGACATCTGCCCTTGCTCCAGCTGCTCAAACTGATACCGCAGCTCTTCCCCCTCTAAGGGTGGAATATACCTATCCAGGAACAGTTGAGGGAACTGCTCCCGTGTGAGAGGAGGGGAACCTGCTGGCCTACCAAGGATAAATGACTGCCACCATCTGCGGGCCCTGCCATCTAGCTGAAAAGTAGTGAAATCAACTCCAGGGGACTCCAGAATCCTCATGTTGTGCAGTCTGTCCCTGCACCTATCAATGAAGTCCTGGGCATCCTTACCCCTCTCACCTCCGAATATAGGAGGGTGCAATCGAGTCCATCTATAGAGTAGATTCTGCGGATCTCCGTCCGCAGCTGGTTTGAGATCATGTGCTGCTGCTACCGGTTGTGCTTCGCCCACAGGCAGTGTATCCGGAGTCTGATATACAGCTGCTGCATATCCTGCGGCCTAGGCAGTAGGGGTCTGGACTCCCCTTCCCGCCTGAGATGTGGCAGGATCCGCTGGAAATAAACCAGCCTAGGTCATAGTGTCCATGAACCGCATCATACGGCCCATGACCTCCTGGAAGCCCGGTGCAGTCATGAAATCCATCGGAGCTGGATCTGCTGGGGGCACCTCACCCTGCTCCTCAGTACTGGGATCCCCTACCGGATCCACTAGGGGTGCTAAAGGAACAACTCTGGGACGCCCTCGTCCCCTACCTCGGGTCGGTGCCCTCCCCCGGCCACTTCCACGGCCTCGAACGGTAGGGGTAGCGACATTTCCCAGGTCAGGAACGTCAGCTGCACGAGTCCTCACCATATGTGAGAGAATAAAAGAACGCGATTTAGTAAACCATCGACTGCACGATAGAATATGAAATAAGGGAGGTTTCCTAAAACCCTATAGCCTCCCGAAGATAAATACAGACGTCTCCGTATTGATCCGCAACACTCTATTAGGTTTGCATGTGACTTGCGAAACCTACGTGAACCTAGAGCTCTGATACCATGTTGTCACAACCTAAATTGCCAACTCAGGTCGTGATGACGCCCAACACCGGAGTCAGGCAAGCCAACACTAATTTACTAACGAGGTTGCCTTATTTAATTGAATGGTTGAATACTTGCCAAGTTTTAAGTCAAGAAATCGTTAAGTGAAGCGGATAAGTGAGGCAACTTAATTTAATGTAACTCAAAATCATGTGCCACCATATACAGTATATCAAAAATACCAGAAAGTCTACCACGTGAGCCAAGACCTAGTGTCACAAGTCTACGGGCAACTAGTAGAATATACAGGACTAGACAAAATAAATGAACTACTGTCTGGAATAAATAGACAGAGATATCCCAAAATGATAGAAAACTCCACAGTGTTGCTGGAGATCGCCAAGAGGAGAAGCTCACCGTGTAGTCGAGTCCAGGATATACTCTCAGTGACGAACACCGATATGGTGACCAGATGCAACTGCCTCAGAACCTGTACAATTAAGTACAGAAGCGTAGCATATAAATAAATATGTAGCCAGTGAGTATCCCGTCTAAACTCGAAGAAGTAGTGACAAGAGGTAGACGTGATACTTACTAGGGTCAATAGCAATAAGGTATATAAATGAATCTAGACAGGATTAACAGTCATAAAAAAAAAATCAAGAAGACATAATTTATCAAGTGTGTGAACTTCCAATCTAACATCATACGTCAATTAACAATTATCATAAAGTCTAAGTTCCTTTCCACATAGAGCAATTTATTGAATAATGATAATAATACTCTATGTCAAGGTCATAGCACATGCTTAAAGTATGAAAATTACCCCACTTATTTAGTAAATTCATCATTCTTGAAGAAATCCCAAAATTCACCCCCGGGCCCGCACGCTCGGTTTCCGAAAATTTACGAAGGGAACACTCACCCATAACCTAGGGGTCATTAATATGTGATTTTTACTTGATTCCATGGCTAATTAATGGGTAATTCCTCAAATTCTCGAAAGCCCTAGGTTACTACCCAACTCCTTGATTTTCACTAATTAGGTAGTTAACTTAACTAGGAATTCATGTATTAAACTAACACTAGGATAGAATTTACTTACCTCTTAGCAGCTAGGTCGAATACCCTCTTGTGAGCTCTCAAAATCGCCTATGGTGAAGAAGAAATGGTGAAAAATGGCTAAGTCCCGTGTTTAAAAGAGCTCACTGCCTTTAGTGATCTCGCACCTGCGGCTCGAGGACCGCACTTGCGGTCTCGCACCTGCTGAGGGAGGCCCGCACCTGCGACTCCGCTCCTGCGGAATCATGTCCGCACCTACGATAATGGACCTTCTTGCCTGGGGCCGCACCTGCGAGGCCTGGACCGCAGGAGTGGTCTCGCACCTGCGACTGGGCAACCGCACCTGCGATCACACCAGTTCAGGTGCACCAGTAGTTAAGGCTGCTATTTTTTGGCCTCGTTTGGTGCCCTAGGAGGCACCTGGGCCCACCCGAGCCCCCGTCCAATCATGCCAACAAGTTCTAAATCATAGTACGGACTCTCTTGAGCCTTCAGAACACCCAAAACAACGCTAAAACTCAAAATCACACCTCAAAACCACTAGAATCAAACTAAGAATTTTCGAGTTCTTGAATTCGGTTTCAATGCGCCGAACTGACCTATACTACTCGGAATGACACAAAGTTTTACGAGCAAGTCTTAAATGACATAACAGAACTATTCCAGGTCTCGGATTTCCGTTCGGACCCCGATAAAACAAAAACACGTTCCAAACCACATTATGAACTTAAAGAAACTCTATTTCGCTATTTCGCGTCAAAACCCTCTCGGGTCATTCAAAACCCATTCCGGACATACGCACAACTCCGAAATCATCATACGAAGCTACCAGAACCGTCGGAACTCGATTCTGGGGTCGTTTACTCAAAACATTGACCGAAGTCAAACTTGGCCTTAAAAGCCAACCTTAAGGGAGCCAAGTGCTCTTATACCACTCTAAACACTTCCGAATCCCGAACCACCCGTCTCCGCAAGTCATAAATCACTATAAGCCGCTACGGAAAGTCTTATTTAGGGAAACGGGATCCGAATACGCAAAACGACCGGTCGGGTCGTTACAAAAAGAGGTACCTGGACACCAAAAGTAACAAAATAGAAAATAAATCTCTGAAATTAGAATGAAGCAACAACAGTCAGAAAAACAGCAGCAGAAAATAGCTTCAAATCTCAGTCCAAAATTAGCTTTGAAGAAGACAGAGCTTGTATAAAGATGTAGCAGAAATCACAAGCAACTTTGAAAACTCTTTCTATGATTTTGATTTCTGGTATTTTCAAACCTGAAACCTAAAAGTTCTAGCTACTTTCTCTCTTTTTCTGTCTAAGCCCGTATGCTTTTGAGAGTGAATGTGCAGAAAATTCCTCCCTGGTAAAATGAGAGGAGGAGTCCCTTTATAGAATGTGAGCATGTAATATGTGTGAGGGAGAGGGGGTGTGGGAATATTCTTCCAGCTTGCCTAACAATCAGGGAATTGGCATCTTTTGTAACAGAAAAATGGACAACTACCATCTACTGCTATATCTCTGTCCTTATCCGTTTTTTTTAAATTTACCCCTACTTGTTTTCTACCTTAACAGCTTAAGAATTGGGCCAATGCCAATGGCTTTCCTGTCAAACAAGGCAGGTCCCTCTTCAACCGAAAACAAAGAAAAAGAAGAAAGAAAAAGAAAGGAAAGAAGAAAGGAGAAAAAAATGCTTTGAGAACTAACTGCACCGAATCTAATTATGGGGTTAACTAACTCTAACTATGCAAAACAAGAACTAATTACTCACCAAATCCGGTTATGCTAGCATGTGAAGAAAACAAATTATGAATAACAAAATCAGAGAAGAAAAAGAAAAAATAATATACGAATATTACCTAATTAATGCAAAGAATGCTTTCCGTCAATGTTTTGGCCTACCAACCAAGTTCGAATATCTCTGAAATGACCCAAAAATAACGCTAATTGATTGTTCTCACTGAGAATAATCGATTAGCGTAAATTTCAGACCGAATCGTGTCTTGGAACTTCAAGTATTAAAACATGGTGAAGCTAGGCTTTCTAGGGGGTTTTTTTAGATCTAAAATCTGTGAAATTTGGGTGGGTTTTTGGGGAAATCAGTAAGGGATTAAGGACTAGGGAGGTGTGGGGATTATAAGTTGTTAATTTGGATGGATTTGGGGGTTGTTTGGTGGCGGCCGTAAGTGGGGGAATTTCGGGCGGCTAGGGTTTAGAGGGAGTTTGGGAGAGAGGAGGAAGGTGGGAAATGGATGGGGTCTCTAGGGTATTGGGGGTTAATTAGGAAAGTTAAAAGGGAGGTGATGGTTAGTTGCGAGCCATTGGATGAGATTGATCGAATGGTAGAGATCAATCCAAGGCAAAGCGGGGTCGTTTTGGGTATTGAGGGGTATGCACCAGACTGGGGTGGGTGTTGGGCTTAGGCGTGGCTTGGAGTGGATTTGGAGATAAATGGGCTGATGATAAACCCTTGGCCCAATTTTTCTAAGACCAAGTAAACTCTTCATTTCCTTTCTTTGTTTTTCTTGATTTTAAATCCTATAAACCTAAATTAAGCCCTAAATCAAATCTAATTTGCTGAATTAAATTAATTATCTATTTCTAACATTAGAATTATTAATTAACTTAAACTAATGAAATAAACATACTAATTTTAAAACTAAAAGCTAAATGTTTAAAAATGACCACTGTTTTTTTGTTTAATAATGCAATTAACTCGTGTAATTAAATCTTAAATGCAATTAAACCTAAAATTAAATGCAATGATTTTTTTAGAATTTCTTTGGTATTTTATTATAATTTTAATGTGCTAAATATGTAACTAAATGCGAACAATAATTAACAAGAAAATTCCTAAATTTTTTATAAAAATGAAAATAATTTAGAAAAAATTGTATTTTAACTTTGTAGGAGTATTTTTAGTTGGGAAAAATCACGTGCTCACAAGGTTGAAGTGTTAATGCACGAAGGGTGATGTCGTGTCATATCGTGAGTGTAATGCATGCAGGGTGATGTCATGCCATGTTATGAGAGTTAATGCACGAAAGGTGATGCCGTGCCATTTCTGTTAAACTTATGGTGAGGATGAGAGTAAAAGCACAAGGGTGATGTTGTGCACTTTTCCTTTACTGCATTCATTGATTCGTATTAGTTCATAGTATATTACTGTTCAATATTGTCTTTATGCTGTAATTCTCTGTCCCGTATTTCCCCTCAGCATGTTTCCCTTCCGATATTACCTGTTTAGTTCTTTACTGTTATTTGCATATATACTGTTAAATTGTACAAGTTTGATTGCAGGTGTCTTGTCTTAGCCTCGTCACTACTTCGTTGAGGTTAGGCTAGACACTTACCAGTACATGGGGTCGGTTGTATTGATACTGCACTTTGCACTTTCTGTGCAGATTTTGGTACCGGCTCGGATTGATTGTTGGACCTGCTATCCGGAGACTCAAGGTATATCTGTTTGCATTCAGCGACCTTGAAGTCCCCGTCTATCCTTATTGTTTTGCTGTTTCTTTCTTTCAAATAGTTGCACTTCTTTCAGACTTGTATTTGTAGTAAATTCTAGATTGCTCGAGAATTGTGACACCATATCCGGGTAATGATAAATAATGAAGTCGTTATAATATTCCTCACTCTTTATAGTTTATTTTCTATTAATTATTGAATTGTATTAGGACTGATTTATAAATACTTTAACATCGGCTAGCCTAGCAAATGAGATGTTATGCGCCATCATAGTCCCGACGCTGGGAATTTCGGGTTGTGACCAGTTGGTATCAAAGCACTAGGTTGCCTGCGTCTCACAATTCACGAGCGAGCTTAGTAGTGTCTGGGGGATCGGTACGGAGACGTCTATACTTATCTCCGAGAGGCAATGAAGTTTAGGAACAATTTCATTTCTATTCTTCTCTGTCGTGCAATTATATTTTCTCAATACCGATTGGACTCTTCTACTCTTATTCTCTCGCAGATGGCGAGAACACGTACTGCTTTTTCAGCTAAGTGGTAGCTAGAGTCTCCAGCAGCTCCTACGACGGGCTGAGGCCGAGTCCGTGCCAGAGGCCGAGGTAGGGGTAGGGCTCAGCCCAGAGCCCCAGCAGCAGGCCCAGTAGTGGAGCCTCAAGTAGAGTTTGAGGTGGAGTCTCCAGCCTAGAATGTTCGTGCCAGGCCAGTTCAGGTTCCGACAGTTGGAACAGATTCTTAATGTCATTTTGGATATGTCTGCAAAATCTCAGGTCAATCGGAATTGTTTTGAGTAGTTTCGGCATCGTTGGTGGATTTTAGAAATTTCAAAGTTCTTAGGCTTGAATCCGAGGTGATTTTGGTGTTTTGATGTTATTTTAGTGTTTTGAGAGTGCAACTAAGTTTGAATGACCATTTATGATGTGTTAGTATGTTTGGTTGGGGCCCCGAGGCGCTCGGGATTGATTTCGGGTGATTAACAGACTCTTTTGGACTTAAATATATTGCTGTTTTCTAGTGTTAGTGCAGCAGGGCTCTTTTCATCGCGATCGCGTGGCAATTGTCGCGATCGCGTAGAGTAATTGGGAGCCCGGTCGCATTTGTGCATCACGATCGCTGAAGTTTGGTCGCCATCGCGTGAGGTGAGGAGCTCATGCAGTGCGATCGCGTAGGCCTAGTCCGCGATCACATAGAGTTAGCCAGGCGCGTGGGAGTGGAGTCAGTTGTTCTTCGCGATCGCGTGAGCCGGGATGCGATCGCGTGGGATGAGGTTCTATTGAACCGCGATCGCGTGGGCTTTGTTGCAATTGCGGAGAGTATTTTTGGGCAGCGGAAGATTTGTGAATCATGATCGCGATGTGGGTCCCGCGATCGCGATGAACAAGAGCTGGGCAGTATTAAATTAAACCCTTCCACGACCTTAACCTATTTTAACACCATTTTTGAACGGGAAGAAGCTTTTGAGGCGATTTTGAAGAGGGAAAATCAGTGTTCATCATAGAGGTGTGTATTTTGGACCTTAAAACTTGATCATAGGTGATTAAGGAACATAATCTCAGTGTTTAATTCATGAAAATCAATAGAAAAAGTTGGGGTTAGGGCTTGAGTTTATGAGACCTTTAGGGGTTGATTTGAGGGGTCAAACGAACTCCGATTTTCGCTTTCTTTATATGTATGGACTCGAGAGATGATGAAGAACATTTTTGTTTAAAATTTCTGAGTTCCGAGACATGGGCCCAGGGTCGGGTTTTGACCGATTTCGGGTTTTGACCGATTTCGGGTTTTGACCGATTTCGGGTTTTGAGCTAAAATTTTATATTTTTCAATTGAAATTCAGTCCTTAAGCGTAATTTGATGATAAAGGTCTGATATTTATAGATTTGGAGCGCTCGAGAGTTGATTCGAAAGGCAAGCGTATTGCGAAATAGTTTGAGGTAAGTAATGTCTTTAAATCCTGTCCTGAGGGTATGAAACCCCGGACTTTACATCCTTTCACGGGTTTTGGAATGCAAGGATTGGAACTTTGGAAATATATTCCCTATTTAGGCAACTATTGAGTTGCGAAACCGATTTTTAAGCCTATGCTTAATAGTATTGATATATTTGTATATAATTTGGGATGTAAGCCATGTTTGGGGCCAAGTGCCGATCTGTTTACCCTTTGGGGGTTGTTTCTTCTATTTCCTCACTTGATATGTTATGATTTTCACTCAGTCTTTTCTTGATAAATTGTTTTGACATTCAGAGTATTTTGATACTATTTCTTGAAAAATAAAACACTGTTTTTGGGTCGAGAACCCGGTATATTTATGGCCTGAAGGGCATATTGAGAGTGTCTGACTGGGTGATGCTGAGTGCCATTATTGTGAGGATGTTGTGATATGAGAGAGGCTGCGGGCCAATATTGTGTGTGATTTATGCCATGTTGTGGCTTGTTATAGCGCTTGGGCTGTAGGGGCCCCTCCGGAGTCTGTACACACCCCTAGTGAGCGCAGGTACCTAATAATCAGAAAGAACACAAAAAGGAGAAGGAACATTATTTCGCGGATTCTTGCCATCACTGCTGGAAAACAAATTTTTCTGTAGGCATCCATCGGGTCCGAGATTATATACTGCTGCAGAAACTGAATTGAAGGGGTTGGTTGAAAGTTAAGGATAGAGTGATGTTGCCCGAGTGGCTGATACTGAGTGATCGTGAGGTTGCCTGATGGGCTATTATTGAGTGACTGTGAGGTTGCCTGATGGGCTAATATTGAGTGACTGTGAGGTTGCCTGATGGGCTAATATTGAGTGACTGTGAGGTTGCCTGATGGGCTAATATTGAGTGACTGTGAGGTTGCTTGATGGGCTGATACTGAGATTGTTATGGGAAATGATTATGGTCCGAGGGGCAGATTTATGATGATTTTACCGAGTTTTTGAACTATGATTCACTTCGTTTTTCAAACTGATTTTACTGAGAAGTTTTTCTGAGATATATTGAAATTATACTCGTTTCAAAGGATTTCTGGAAATTTGGTTTTCGAACTTATGTATTTAATACTTATGGTGACTTGGTGATTTACTGTTTTTTTGTGAATTGGTGTATATGTGCTGTGTGTTTCGTATTTTCTCAGACTGTGATTTATTTTCATTACTACTGAGTTGGCGTACTCATCATTACTCCATGCACCTCTGTGTGCAGATCCAGGTATTGATTCGGAGCAGTAGTCGTCCGAGTTCATTATTAGCAGCTTACGGGATTTCGAGGTAGCTGTCCAGCGTCCACACCTTCTCCATTTCCCTTCCTTATTTAGTTTTAGCATTTCATTCCTAGACTTTATTTAAGACATTAGTAGATTTAGTTTTATTTCGTAGATGCTCGTGACCATGTTGACTCCAGTCTTGGGAGGTTTTGTTTAGAGTTGTTTAGACTATTATTGGGGCGCTAAGACTTAAAAAAGTTATTTTATGCTATGTTTGCTGTTTATTATTGAATTGTGAATTGTTATAATAGAAAAAATGAGTAGAAATGTGATGGTTGTCTAGCCTAGTTCCACGATATGCGCCATCACGGCTTGTTAGGATTTGGGGTCGTGACAAGTTAGTATCAGAGCACTAGGTTACATAGGACTCAACGGTCATGAGCAGGTTCAGTAGAGTCTTGCGGATCAGTACAGAGACGTTTATACTTATCTTCGAGAGGCTATAAAACTCTTAGTAAAAATCTCAAATTCTTGATCTATTTCGTGCCAAGCTATTGATTCTTGAAATCTAAACTTACGTAGTTTCATTCTCTCACAGATGGTGAGGACACACAATGTCGATCAGGGTGACCAGACACCAGCCAGACCCACAAGGGGTCGGGTCCGTGGTAGAGGTAGGGGACCAGCCCGCGCAGCAGCCGGGACAGTACCCCAGGATCCCCCTATCGTTTAGGATCAGGTTCCCACCGATGGTGCTCCAGCGGGACAGGATCAGGCACCGGCAGTGCCTATTGTTATTCTGGGTCTTCAGGAGACCCTAGCTCAGATATTGACGGTGTGTTCTAGTTTAGCTCAGAAAGTTTCTATGTCCACTACTTCCACTGCAGCTGAGGCCGAGGGAGGCAATCAGACTTTAGTTGCCCGGACACCTGAGAAAGTTGTACGGGGTATTCAGACACCGGGAGCAGCCCCAGCTCAGTCGGTTGCCCCAGTTTAGGACTATGTGGTTCCAGCTATGCCCGAGGATGAGCAGCGTAGGGTGGAGAGGATCAGCAAACTTAAGCCTCCGCTTTCAGCGGCACAGAGGGTGAGGATGCCCAAGGTTTTCTGGATAAATATTAGAGGATATTGCGTACTGTGGGTATTTTGGAGACCAGTGGGGTCTCGTTCGCTACATTTCAGATTGCGGGTGTTGCTTTCACTTGGTGGGAGGCATTCGAGAGGCGTAGGCCGGTTGGTTCAGCACCACTCACATGGTAGTAGTTCTCCACGATCTTTTTGGAGAAGTATGTTCCTCAGTCCCACAGAGAGGAGCAACGCAGACAGTTTGAGCAGTTGTGCCAGGGAGAGTTGTCAGTTACTCAGTACGAGATAAGGTTTTCCGAGTTGGATAGACATGCTTCTGAGTTTGTCCCTACTGATAGGGAGAGGATTAGGAGGTTTGTAGATGGTCTTACTTATCAGCTTCAGATCTTGGTGACCAGAGAAAGAGTGTCTGGAGCTACATTTGAGCAGGTAGTTGACATTGCTCGGGACATTGAGTCGGCTCGTAGGCAGGAGCATGAGGAGAAGGAGGTCAAGAGGCCTCGGGGATCAGGTAGCTTCAGTGGTGCCCCTTCTAGAGGTTAGTTTCAGCACATCAGAGGTCGTCCATTTATACCTCCACAGCCAGTTCGCCCAACTTACAGTGGCGTATCTTCGGGGCAAGGTCCTCGCAATTCTCATCAGGGACGTTCATCTTTTAGTGCCCTTCTAGCTCAGAGCTCCGCCCGAGCATCATCTTATCAGGGTTCTTCTATACATGGTTCATCTGGTGGTTATCATGGTGGCAGGGGTTCTCGTCAGTTTTCATCTCCAGCTCCAGGTAGTTGTTACGAGTGTGGAGACTTCAGACATGAGTGGAGGCAGTGTCCCTATCGTCCTAGTAGTTTAGCTCAGCAGAGGGTTCAGCCCTCGACTTCAGCCCCAGTCACATCACCACCTACCCAGGCAGCCAGGGGTGGTGGTCAGCTAGAGGCTTCCCTAGAGGAGGAGGTCGAGCAGGTGGAGGCCAGCCACGTATTTATGCACTTCCGACTAGGCATGATGCTATGGCCTCAGATGCGGTGATTACAGGTACTATTTCAGTTTGTCACAGTGATGCTTTGGCTTTATTTGACCGTGGTTCCACGTACTCTTATGTTTCGTCGTATTTTGCTCATTTTCTAAATATGCCCCGTGAGTCTTTAGTTACATCTGTTAATGTTTCGACTCTAGTGGGCGATACTATTATTGTGGACCGCGTATTCTGGTCGTGTCTTATATCTATTGGGGGTCTGGAGACCCGAGTGGACTTGATGTTACTCAGTATGGTTGATTTTGATGTGATTTTAGGCATGGATTGGTTATCCCCATGTCATGCGATACTTGATTGTCACGCTAATACCGTGACCTTAGGTATGCCCGAAATTCCGAGAGTTGGGTGGAGATGGTCTATAAAGCATGTGCCTAGCAGAGTGATTTCTTATTTAAAGGCTCAGCGTATGGTTGAGAAAGGGTGTGAATCGTATCTTGCTTTTGTGAGGGATGTTAGTAGTGAGACTCCATTTGTTGATTCTATTCCTATTGTCCGTGATTTTCCGGATGTATTCCCTGCAGAGCTTCCAGGCATGCCACCTGACAGGGATATTGATTTTAGTATTGACCTGGTTCCAGACACCCAGCCTATCTCTATTCCACCTTACCGCATGGCACCAGCGGAGTTGAAAGAATTGAAAGAGCAGCTTCAGGAACTCTTAGATAAGGGGTTCATTCGGCCTATTGTGTCACCTTGGGGTGCACCGGTGTTGTTCGTGAAAACGAAAGATGTCTCCATGCGTATGTGTATTGTTTATAGACAGTTGAATAAGGTTACAGTGAAGAACAATTATCATTTGCCTCGTATTGATGACTTATTTGATCAGCTTTAGGGAGCTAAGGTGTTCTCCAAGATCTACTTGAGGTCGGGGTATCATCAGCTGAAGATTTGGGATTCTGACATTCCGAAGATAGCTTTCAAAACCAGATATGGTCATTATGAATTCCTGGTTATGTCATTTGGGCTGACCAATGCCCTAGCAGCGTTCATGCAATTGATGAACAGTGTGTTTCAGCCTTACCTTGATTCGTTCGTCATTGTGTTCATTGATGACATCCCGGTGTATTCTCGTAGCCAAGAGGAGCATGCACAACATTTTAGAGTTGTGTTACAGAGATTGAGGGAGGAGAAGCTTTATGCAAAATTCTCCAAGTATGAGTTTTGGCTTGGTTCAGTAGCTCTCTTGGGGCACGTGGTGTCCAGTGAGGGTATTCAGGTTGATCCGAAGAATATTGAGGCGGTGCAGAGTTGGCCCAGACCGTCCTCAGCTACAGAGATTCGGAGTTTCCTTGGTTTGGCGGGATATTACCGTCGCTTTGTGGAAGGATTCTCTTCTATTGCTTCACCATTGAGTAGATTGACCCAGAAGGGTGCTCCATTCAGATGGTCCGACGAGTGTGAGGAGAGCTTTCAGAAGCTCAAGTCAGCTTTGACCATAGCTCTGGTACTAGTTTTGCCTACTGGTTCGGGTTCTTATACAGTCTATTGTGATGCTTCTAGAGTCGGTTTGGGAGCGGTATTGATGCAGGATGGTAGAGTGATTGCCTACGCGTCTAGACAGTTGAAGGTGCACGAGAAGAATTATCCAGTGCACGATCTTGAGTTAGCTGCCATTGTTAATGCCTTAAAGATTTTGCGGCATTACTTGTATGTGGTACAGTGTGAGATTTTCACTGATCATCGTAGCTTGTAGTATCTGCTGAGGCAGAAGGACTTGAATTTGCGTTAGAGGAGGTGGTTAGAGCTTCTCAAGGACTATGACTTAACTATTTTGTATCACCCGGGAAAGGCCAATGTAGTGGCTGATACCTTGAGTGGCAGAGTCGAGAGTTTGGGGAGTCTAGCATACCTTTCAGCAGCAGAGCGACCTTTAGCGCTTGATGTTCAGGCTTTAGCGGGTCAATTGGTGAAATTGGATTTGTCAGACCCTCCACGGGTATTAGCTAGCATGGCTTTCCTGTCTTCTCTTTATGATCAGATTAGAGCTCGGCAGTATGATGATCCGCATTTGTTAGTACTTCAGGATAGGGTCCGTCGGGATGCTTCCAGGTATGTGACTATTGGTAATGACCGTGTTATAATGATGCAGGGCCGTATTTGCGTGCCCAATGTGGATGGTCTTCGAGAGTTGATATTAGCATAGGCTCACAGCTCGCGGTATTCTATTCATCCGGGTGTTGCGAAGATGTATCAGGATTTGAGACAGAAGTATTGGTGGAGGCGGATGAAGATAGATATTGTTGAGTATGTAGCACGGTGTCTCAACTGCCAGCAAGTCAAGTATGAGCACCAGAGACCAGGTGGATTACTTCAGAGGTTAAATATTCCATAGTAGAAGTGGGAGCGAATCACTATGGACTTTGTAGTTGGGCTTCCACGGACTTTGAAGGGTTTTGATGCTATTTGGGTCATTGTGGATAGATTGACCAAGTCCGCGCACTTCATTCCTGTCAACACTACTTATACATTAGAGCAGTTAGCTGGTATTTACAATAAGGAGATTGTCCGGTTGCATGGAGTTCTTGTTTCTATTATTTTTGACAAAGGTACTCAGTTCACATCTCAGTTTTGCAGGGCCGTACAGAGAGGTATGGGTACTGATGTAGAGTTGAGCACTGCATTTCATCCTCAGACCGACGGGCAGTCGGAATGGACTATTCAGATATTGGAGGATATGTTACGGGCTTGTGTGATTGATTTTGGTGGTTCGTGGGATCAGTTTCTGCCACTAGCGGAGTTTGCATATAATAACAGCTACCAGTCAAGTATTCAGATGGACTCGTATGAAGCTTTATATGGTAGGAGTTGTAGATCTCCGGTTGGTTGGTTCGAGCCCGGTGAGGCTAAGTTATTGGGCACAGATTTGATTCAGGATGCGTTGGAGAAGGTGAAGTTGATTCAGGACCGACTTCGTACGGTGCAGTCTAGGCAGAAGAGTTACGCGGACCGGAAGGTCCGGGATGTGTCATTTATGAAAGGTGATAAGTTACTGCTGAAGGTGTCACCCATGAAAGGTGTTATGAGGTTCGAAAAGAGAGAAAAGTTGAGTCATCGGCTTATTGGTACTTTTAAGGTACTTCAGAAGGTTGGAGAGGTGGCTTATAGACTTGCCTTGCCACCCAGTCTATCGAATGTTCATCCGGTATTTCATGTGTCGATGCTCAGGAAGTATGTTGGTGACCCGTCCCATGTGTTAGACTTCAGCACAGTTCAGCTCGAGGGTGACATGTCATACGAGGTTGAGCCAGTAGCTATTTTAGCCCGCGAGGTCAGAAAGTTGAGGTCTTAGGAGATAGCATCAGTGAAGGTTCAATGGAGAGGTCAGCAAGTGGAGGAGGCTACTTGGGAGACCGAGTGGTAGATGCAGAGCAGATATCCTCACTTGTTTGAGACTCCAGGTATGTTTCTAGACCCGTTCGAGGACGAACATTTGTTTAAGATGGGGAGAATATAACGAACCGATCTTTCATTACGTAGAACCTGCATTATAATTTCTATTATTGACTTGTTATAGGTTGGTTATAATGTTATTGATGTGTTAGAGTTGGTAGGCTTGAAATCGGAATGGATGTGGTGAGAGTTTAGTCACTTAGTCTTTAAAAATAGCCTTAAAGTTGGAAAGGTCAACTGAGAGTTGACTTATTGGTAAACGACCTCGGAATGCAGATTCTGTGGCTCGGATAGCTTCGTTAGGTGATTTGGGACTTAGGAGTGTGTTTAGAATATTTTTGTGATGTCCGGTGTAGAATTAGGCTTGAATTGGCGAAAGTTAGTTTTTGGTGATTTTCGTTCGGCAGTGGAAAATAGGATATTGGGGTCGGAATGGAATTCCGACAGTTGGAATAGATTCGGAATGTCATTTTGGATATGTCTGCAAAAGTTCAGGTCAATCGGAGTTGTTTTGAGTAGTTTCGGCATCGTTGGTGGATTTTAGAAATTTCAAAGTTCTTAGGCTTGAACCCGAGGTGATTTTGGTGTTTTGATGTTATTTTAGTGTTTTCAGAGTGCAACTAAGTTTGAATAAACATTTATGACATGTTAGTATGTTTGGATGGGGCCTCGAGGCGCTCGGGATTGATTTCGGGTGATTAACGGACTCTTTTGGACTTAAATATATTGATGTTTTCTAGTGTTAGTGCAGCAGCGGTCTGTTCATCGCGATCGCGTAGAGTAATTGGGAGCCCGGTCGCATTTGTGCATCGCGATCGCTGAAGTTTGGTCGGGATCACGTGAGATGAGGAGCTTATGCAGTGCGATCGCGTAGGCCTAGTTCGCGATCGCGTAGAGTTATCCAGGCGCGTGGGAGTGGAGTCAGTTGTTCTTCGCGATCGCGTGAGCCGGGATGCGATCGCGTGGGATGAGGTTCTATTGAACCGTGATCGCGTGGGCTTTGTTGCGATCGCGGAGAGTATTTTTGGGCAGCGGAAGATTTGTGAATGTGATCGCGATATGGGTCCCGCGATCGTGATGAACAAGAACTGGGCAGTATTAAATTAAACCCTTCTGCGACCTCAACCTATTTTAACACCATTTTTGAACGGGAAGAAGCTTTTGAGGCGATTTTGAAGAGGGAAAATCGGCGTTCATCATAGAGGTAAGTATTCTGGTGATTAAGGATCATAATCTCAGTGTTTAATTCATGAAAATCAGTAGAAAAAGTTGGGGTTAGGGCTTGAGATTATGAGACCTTTAGGGGTCGATTTGAGGGGTCAAACGCACTTCGATATTCGCGTTCTTTATATGTACGGACTCGTGAGATGATGAAGAATATTTTGGTATAAGAATTTCTGAGTTCCGAGACGCGGGCTTGGGGGTCGGGTTTTGACCGATTCGGGTTTTGAGCTAAAATTTGATATTTTTCAATTGGAATTCAGTCCTTAAGCATAATTTGATGATAAAGGTCTGATCATTATAGATTTGGAGCGCTCGGGAGTTAATTCGAGAGGCAAGCGTATTGCGGAATAGTTTCCGGGCTTGTTTGAGGTAAGTAATATTTTTAAATCCTGTCCTGAGGGTATGAAACCCCGGACCTTACATCCTTTCACGGGTTTTGGAATGCAAGGATTGGCACTTTGGAAATATATTCCCTATTTAGGCAACTATTGAGTTGTGAAACCGATTTTTAAGCCTATGCTTAATAGTAATGATATATTTTGATATAATTTGGGTTGTAAGCCATGTTTGGGGCCTAGTGCCGATCTGTTTACCCCTTGGGGGTTGTTTTTACTATTTCCTCACTTGATATGTCATGATTTTCACTGAGTCTTTTCTTGATAAATTATTTTGACACTTAGAGTATTTTGATACTATTTCTTGAAAAATAAAACACTATTTTTGGGTCAAGAACCCGGTATATTTATGGCCTAAAGGGCATATTGAGAGCGTCTGACTGAGTAAGGCTGCGGTCCATTATTGTGAGGATGTTGTGATATGAGAGAGGATGCAGGCCAATATCGTGTGTGATTTATGCCATGTTGTGGCTTGTTATAGCGCTTGGGCTGTAGGAGCCTCTCCGGAGTCTGTACACACCCCCAGTGAGTGCAGGTACCTAATGAGTGATGTTGCCCGCGGGGCTGATACTGAGTAATTGTGAGGTTGCCTGATGGGCTATTATTGAGTGACTGTGAGGTTGCCTGATGGGATAATATTGAGTGACTGTGAGTTTGCTTGATGGGTTGATACTGAGATTGTTATGAGAAATGATTATGGTCCGAGGGGCAGATTTATGATGATTTTACCGAGTTTTTCAACTATGATTCACTTCGTTTTTCAAACTGATTTTACTGAGAAGTTTTACTGAGATATATTGAAATTATACTTGTTTAAAAGGATTTCTGGAAATTTGGTTTTCGAACTTATGTATTTGATGAACACTTATGGTGACTTGGTGATTTACTATTTTTTTGTGAATTGGTGTATATGTGTTGTGTGTTTCGTATTTTCTCAGACTGTGATTTTTTTTCATTGCTACTGAGTTGGCGTACTCATCATTACTCCATGCACCTCTGTGTGCAGATCCAGGTATTGATTCGGAGCAGTAGTCGTTCGAGTTCATTATTAGCAGCTTACGGGATTTCGAGGTAGCTGTCCAGCGTCCACAGCTTCTCCATTTCCCTTCCTTATTTAGTTTTAGCATTTCATTCCTAGACTTTATTTAAGACATTAGTAGATTTAGTTTTATTTCGTAGATGCTCGTGACCATGTTGACTCAAGTCTTGGGAGGTTTTGTTTCGAGTTGTTTAGACTATTATTGGGGCGCTAAGACTTAAAGAAGTTATTTTATGCTATGTTTGTTGTTTATTATCTAATTGTGAATTTTTATAATAGAACAAATGCGTAGAAATGTGATGGTTGGCTAGCCTAGTTCCACGATAGGCGCCATCACGGCCTGTTCGAATTTGGGGTCGTGACACTAGTGCTTCAGGATGCTTTGGTCCATCTAGCGGGCCTTATGGAGAGTGTGGCCCGGACTGACGCATTTTACATGGAACCAACCGTCTCTCAGGCTGGAGGAGGATCCCAGACTCCTGCTACTCAAATTCTGGAGCATATGGCTCCCCAGTATCAGACCCCAGCAGCTCAGGCAGTCAGAGTAGTTCAATCGGTTGTTGCGGCAGAGGCCGGTGAGGGGCCAACTATGTCTTCTGAGTCTTTGTGGAGATTGGAAAAGTTCACCAAGCTCTTTCCAGTTCACTTCAGTGGTGCATCTTCAGAGGACTATTGATACCCAATTTTTCCTCTAATTATTTTAAATTTGCATATATACCTTCAAAATGAGTTTTAATAATAGTTGGTATTTTTCCATATTTGTTTTCACATTGTTTTATCTATTTATTTTTAATTTATCCAGTACTTTTACATCCAATAATTAATCATAAATTGCATTGCAAATAATTTCAAACATCTCTTGGTTCAATATATCATTTTAATCCTATTAGGATTTAATTATTTCACAAATTAGCTAATTTGGCACTATTTGGCTATAAATTACAATAGCTTTGCAATCATAGCCTAATTATAAATTCTATGCTATTTTAATTCAATATTAGTCATTTTATATTTTAAATACTAGTTACTCACCTTAATTTCACCTATTTAGCCTTAATTTCATTTTATGTAATTACTAGCTATTTTTATTAATTATTTATCTAATTTTAATGGGTATTTAAAAAATAGTCATCTTTATTTAAATTCTAGCCTAAATTAAACCTGGTCTCTAACCCATTTAAATAACCCATCAGACCCCCAAGCCCAATATATTATCTACCCAGCCCAACTCAGAGTCAATCTTGACCGTTGATCAAATTTGATCAACGGTCCAGATNCCCCCCCCCCCATTCATTTCCCCCGTTCCCATTCTCTCTCAATCGTCTCTCTATCTCCCTCTCTCTATCTCTGGTTATCTCTCGAACCTTCCACTTTCTCGCCTCTCCGATGGACTCTATCCATCTTCTCCGGCCACCTCCCTCGCCGGAAACCATGGACTCTCACCATCTCCTAGCCTCTGCCTCATCCCACGCCGGTTTGACACTACCCTGAGGTCCTCAGGTGAACTGGAGCGATTCAACTCCAACCTATGGCCTTTCATCCCATTTTCCGGCCATCTCCGGCCGTTCGAGTAAGATTTATGACTTTCCGGCTAAAACCGGTAATATTTTGAGGTATTCTTATCTTTCCTGGGTTCTCTTTGAAACCCTAACTCTTAAAACTTTCCGATTCTTTTAGATCTATGATAGATCTATGTATATTCTGAGCTATTCCGTTGTTTTTCTCAAAGATTCTCTGATTTTCTCTAAAATGGCTCTTCGTTTTCAAACTAGGGTTTCATGACCCCTTTCGAACGATTTTTCTATGAATTTTCAGTATTATCCTAAGGTCTCTACTGTGTTTTAATGGTTTATTTAAGTTTCTCTATCTTATCCGAGTTGTTGTGTTGAAACCCCTAATTTCTAGTTCTAAACCCTAAGTTCCTGGTTTTGTCTTTGATAATATGTGTTTGCATCTCATGAGCTTTATGATTCTCTGATATTTTACCCTATGTTATTCATCTATGTCTCTGATTTTCTTGCTTTTCCGCTTACATTAGTGTTCACTTTGTGATTCATGTGAATCCCTAATTTCGTATTATTTCACTACTAGGATTTCTGACTTCTTGCCTATTATCTATTTAATTCATGCTAATTTCCTTTAATTGATGTTATTCATATTTGAATCCCTGATTCTATGCCATTTTACTTTGTTAGGGTTCCTGACTTATCGGTTTTGCTTATATTGTGTTCATTCCGTTCATGCATAGAAGTCTATAGTAATTAGTATTATTTTCTGTTATTTGAATCCCTGATTCCTTGTGATTGAAAACCTTTACTGATTTCCTATGGGGATATTCTTGCTAATTTCTGACCTTTAATTTATTTCTTACCTTGTTACATGATTAACTTACTGTTAATTGGTTCATATTTCCTTAATTAGAATCTGACGGACCTAGCCTAATTACCTGCTTTATACTTGCACTGTTTGAATATTCCTTTAAGTTATATATGGTCTCTTTCCTTATTTGTTACTTACCGTTTGAATAACTCCCTTAATTATGGGAGTACTTGGGCTGATTTCACTCTGATTGATACCAAGTTCCATAATTGTTGATTGATTCTGATTTTTACCTTATTTTCACCAAGCTTTCAAAACTATATATATGCATACTCTTCACTCATTAGAGGACAGGAACTAATCTGGTTCAATAGCTCTCTCTCACAACTAAAACTCTCTATTCTCTCTTCTGTGCTGCTTGCTATAACTCTAAGTTAGCCGGCTGCAAGCCAAGGCTAACTATTGCGCATCTCTTACTTCTTACTTTGTATTACTGCCTTCACTTCACTGGTATGTTCTAATTCAAATTTCAGTTCTCAAACCAACATGTTTCTATTACTGTTGCATTTCATTGTGTTTCTGATATGATTCTATTTACTATTTTGTTGTTCAACATGTAACTAAAGTCCTGGATTCAATCTATCATGTCAAGTTATGCTTTACTAACCAGCATGTCTTTGTGTACCTGAAACCTGTCTTTACGTGAATCTTCATGCCTATGTTTGGTAGATTAGTTTAATTAGGGTATACTCTACTATCTTAAATTGTTTGATATTGTTATGTTAGTCTAATTTTATACCCTACTGTATCCCCGGTTCCCTGAACCCCTTAGGAACTTCTGATTGTATACCTATGCATATTTCTGCCTGTTACATGCTTGCCCTCACATGCTCTGTATTTTTCCCTCAAACCCCATCACCCATGCTTGTCGTTGTTGGACTGTTCTTGGTTCTTTGTGTGATGCTGAACTTGTTTGGTCCTGAGGTTTGTGTTTATGCTCTTTCCAATTGTTTCCTCAGTTAAACTTTTGTTATGAAATCATTTCAATCAAACCTCCTTTTTTCAAAATTATTTCCTACTCAACCTTCTTTCAAAACTATGTCAAGCACTCTCACTCAACTCTTAGACCCCTTAAGTTCTGCCCCCTTTTGTGTGAGCATTGCTTTGGGACCCCCTGAGCTCCCTCTGAACTTTGACACACTAAGGTTGGCCATTCCACACTGCACTTACTCTACCTTGGCAATGAAATCTGGGTGCGAGCGCTGCCCGGGATCCCTTGA
This sequence comes from Nicotiana undulata, assembly GCA_005239495.1. Classification (NCBI taxonomy): domain Eukaryota; kingdom Viridiplantae; phylum Streptophyta; class Magnoliopsida; order Solanales; family Solanaceae; genus Nicotiana; species Nicotiana undulata. The sequence continues at coordinate 960 of ML286393.1, read as the reverse complement.
GGTCTTTAGGGAACTCTGACACACCCGGATTATGAGAAAGGCTGTGAAATATCTTGGCATTGAGGACATGGAGATCTGGGCCTATACTATAGGCTCCCTATAGTTAACTTCATATTTTCTTTTATTTCAGTTATGTAATTCATATTCGATGGCCTATAATAATTATTTGTAAAACAACTCTGGGGTTGGATAGTGAAAAGGGGTGGGTACTATGTATGCAGTAGTATAGTCAAGGGTAGAATCATGCTCATAAGTCTACTTTTCTTCTATGCGCAATAGCAGTCATGATTAGGTATAATATATGCCAAGCATGGCATGCATTAGATATCATGTTCCCTAGGATCCATATATGCACTGTTTTTAGCATCGCATCATCACTTAGAAACCCTATCTCTAAGGTAAATAACGACATAAAAACAAACTAATGTGATTCTGTCCTATGTGCATCTTACATGTCCTCAACACATCCAGAAATTTTTTTCTAGATAAATGTGGTAACATCATTGGTCATTCATGCAATCATCATGCTATACACTTAGAAATCCTGTCTAGGTAAAACAACATTAAAATAAAATGTCATTTTTGCCTACTTTAAAACTGTGCATAATCTGGTATGCATTTAGAAATTCTGTTTCAAGTTATTCTGCATGTTCCTGCATTAGAAATCATGTTTTAGGATCACAATCGTCCAATCACACTTAGTCTAACTATTGAGTATGAAACAGTTCACTTTGTTCTAATAACTAGTAATAAATTCCTATGTATTCTGCAACATTTAGAACTGCATGCTTTTTTGAATATAACAACCTGAAACTGTCAACAACTCTGAACAACTATTAGATATCCTCCCAAACCTAGGCAAGCCTTAGGTAATCAACCTTAAAAAATAAAAAATGGGACTGTCTTCTTGTGATTAATACCAGCATGCTTAAAACTAGTAGGCAAAACTGATTAGGACTT
>MDKH01235480.1:0-26160 GCA_005239495.1 Nicotiana undulata | reverse complement strand
CATTGAGCAGCACAAAATCTACTGAAAAGAGGCTAAAATGAGTAGTAAAATTGCCACTCATCAGTAATCCCCTTGCAAATTCTTGCAAAGCTTGACTCACATACTCTGTAATCATCTGCTTTATATGATCTTGTTCTACTGTTTGATCATTGTTGTTATCGTTGTTGTTGTTGGATCTCTCTTGGGATTGTTCCCTTGAACCTCTTGGGGATGGAAGAGGTGATGGAATCCTATCTCTCTATTGCTTGTTGTCGTTGGAGTTCGACATAGTTTAGAGGATATCGATTGAAAAGCAAACAAAGATTATCAGATTCCCGGTAACGGAACCAATTTGCCTAACCAAAGAATTAGATCTTTTGACCAAAGCTATTTTTAGGATGAACACGGGTTACTGATAATCAAGGAAATTATATTAAGTAAAGAGGAGTCAGTAAATGACCATAATAAGATGCTCAGAAAAATAAAGTGTATTGCATTAGTCGTTCAGATGTCCTTTACAAGTTATATTTTATTCCCTTATATAGGGAATTTCTTAATATAACGTCTATCTCTTGCAATGATAACTCATTAATGACTAATTATTACATTAATGGGGTGTTACAAAGGGTAACCGTAACTGTTGCTTGAAGGTTATGTAACGTGTGAATCATTAATGGTGGATCCCTGAATCTGTCTGTAGCTCTGTCCAGATTCGTTCCGACCGTGTCTCTTCCCTGTCTTAATCAGGTTGAGTTTCCCGTAGCTGATTACTCCGAAGGTTTATTGATCCGTACCTTTCTGCTCCGTGCCTCTTTACAAAATTGTGTCCAGCTATCACGTTTTCCTTGGTCCACGTAGCTGGCTGAGTTGTCAAGAATCATCTTACGTGTGAAACTCTTTTTTACCAATACAGCAGCCAAATAGCAATCACCACCCCTAGCCTTGACCGAATCGGAGAAACATGTAGTAAATGAAGAAGAAGAGGAGGATTTTCTAACCCCTCAAACCTTTGTTGTTCTCGAATATTTGGATGCCACCAAATCAACAGTCGAAGAGTTGGAACATGATATACTGATCGAGTACCTGCCCGAGCGAAAGGTATGCTTGTGAACGGGATTAACTCACGAACTAAGGAAAAAAATTATTCAATTTCTTATTGATAACATAGACTGTTTTGCATGGTCACATTTAGACATGACAGGGATCTCACCGGAAATAACAACGCATCGACTGAGCCTGGACCCCAAATTCAGGCAGGTGAAGAAAAAGAGAAGGCCCACTTCGAGGTAAATCACGCCTTCATAAAGGACGAGGTAACTAAACTTCTCAAAATAGGATCCATTTGGGAGGTAAAATACCCCGAATGGTTAGCTAATGTAGTGGTAGTCCCTAAAAAGAGAACAAACTTAGAATGTGTCTAGACTATAAGGGCTTGAACAAAGCATGTCCGAAATATTCTTTTCCCTTGCCTAACATCGATCGCATGATTGATGCCACGAGATCCTTACTTTTCTCTACGCCTATTCCAGGTACAATCAAATCCAAATGGACCCGGAAGACCAAGAAAAGACTTCTTTTATCACCAAGTATGGAACCTATTGCTATAATGTAATGCCCTTCTAGCTAAAAAAATGCAGGAGCTGGTTAACAAAATATTCGAAAAACAAATAGGTAAGTCAATGGAAGTTTAAATTGACTACATTCTAGTTAAGTCCCTGCGCGCAGAGAACCATTTGGCTCATTTGCAGGAAACATTCAAAGTCTTTAAGAAGTACAACATGAAGCTCAACCCCGAGAAATGTGCTTTCGGGGTCGATTCAGGAAAATTCCTTGGCTTCATGGTGTCAAATCGGGGGATCGAAATCAACCCCGATAAAATCAAGACCATCGAGAACATCACTGTCGTAGATAGTGTAAAAGTCGTACAAAGGCTGACTGGACGGATAGCTTCCTTGGGTCGATTCATCTTGAGGTCATCGGATTAGAGCCACGGGTTTTTCTCCCTACTCAAAAAGAAAAATGATTCCGCATAGACTCTGGAATGCCAACATGCATTGGAAGAATTGAAGCGATACTTATTGAGCCCACCTCTACTTCATACTCTGAAGTTAGATGAGAAACTTTACTTATACTTGGCAGTATCCGAAATCGCGGTAAGTAGTATCCTAGTTTGAGAAGAGCAAGGCACACAGTTTCCTGTTTATTATGTAAGTCAACCATAGGAGATGCAGAAACTGGGTATCAACACTTACCAAAATTGGCACTTGCACTGATAAGCCCTTCAAAAAAGTTAAAACCATATTTTCAATGTCACCCCATATGTGTATTAACCACTTACCTACTCCATAATGTTTTGCACAAGCCCGAACTATCGGACCGATTGGCCAAATGGGTCGTCGAACTCAGTGGGTACGATATCGAGTATCAATCTTGAACGGCCATCAAGTCTCAAATTTTAGCGGACTTCGTGGCCGATTTCACGCCAACCCTCGTACCTGAAGTCGAAAAGGAACTTTTATTAAAATCAGGTACATCATCGGGGGTAAGGACCCTCTTCACGGACAGTGCCTCGAATGTGAAAGGGTTCGGGCTAGGCATCGTTTTGAAGCCTCCTACGGTTAGCACTATTAGACAATCAATTAAAACTTCTAGATTGACTAACAATGAGGCTGATTACGAGGCCGTGATTGCAGGTTTCGAGCTAGCCAAAATCTTGGGAGCCGAAGTCATCGAAGCTAAGTGCGACTCTTTACTGGTGGTGAATCAGGTGAACAAAACATTCGAAGTTTGAGAGGATAGAATACAAAGGCATTTGGAAAAATTGCAGGTAACTTTGCACCGTTTCAAGGGATGGACTCTACAACATGTACCTCGAGAACAAAATAGTGAGGCCGATGCACTAGCAAATTTGGGATCATCGGTCGAAGAAGATGAGATCACCTCAGGGGATGTCGTTCAACTCTCGAGGTCTGTGATCGAAGAAGGGCATGCCGAAATAAATTCTACAAGCTTAACTTGGGACTGGAGGAATAAATACATCGAATACTTGAAAAATGGAAAGCTCCCGTCGGACCCTAAAGAATCGAGGGCCCTTCAAACTAAAGCTGCTCGTTTTACATTAGATGAAGACAGAACATTTTACAGAAGGACATTCAATGGACCATTGGCGGTGTGTTTAGGTTCGGGAGATACATTATGTTCTATAAGAAGTCCATGAAGGCACTTGTGGGTACCATTCCAGCGCCGAGTCACTAATTCACAAGGTTATTAGAGCGGGATACTACTGGAATAGCATGGAAAACGATTCTAAGGTGTTTGTTCGAAGATCTGACAAATGCCAAAGGTTTGCACCAATGATCCACCAGCACGGAGAACAACTTCACTCGGTCCTATCCCCATGGCCATTCATGAAATGGGGGATGGAAATCGTCGGCCCTCTGACATCGGCCCCAGGTAAAGCTAAGTTTTTGTTTATGACTGTCTATTTCTCTAAATGCGTTGAAGCACAGGATTTCGATAAAGCCGAAGAGAAGGAAGTTATATATTTCATGTGGAATAAAATCGCATGTCTATTTCGGATACCTGCAGAAATAGTATGTGACAATGGTAAACAATTTCTCGATAACAAGGTAACGAAATTCCTCGAGGATCATAAAATAAATAGGATATTGTCAACACTGTATCACCCTAGTGGGAACGAACAGGCCGAATCAACAAACAAGACTATCATCCAAAACCTAAAGAAAAGGCTGAACGAAGCTAAAGGGAAATGGAGGGAAATTCTACCTGAGGTTCTTTGGGCATATCGAACAACGTCGAAATCCAGCACAGGATCAACTCCATTTTCCTTAGTTTATGGCTCTGAAGCCTTGATTCCAGTCGAAGATGGAGAACCCAGCGCCAGGTTTCAACATGTAAAGGAGGAATAGAACCACGAGGCTATGAACACTAGTCTCGAATTATTAGATGAAGAACGAGAAACTTCACTCGTATGAATGGTTGCACAAAGCAACGAATCGAAAGGTACTACAGTATAAGAACCAACCTTCGCCACTTCAATGTCGGGGACTTAGTCCTAAGGAAAGTCACCCTCAACACTCGAGATCCTAATGAAGGGAAACTCGGTCTGAATTGGGAAGGACTCTACCACATCCTCGATATAGTCGGAAAAGGGTCTTATAAACTCGGAACGATGGACAAAAAACCACTGCCAAATAACTAGAACATATAACTTCTGAAGCGATACTATTGTTAAGGTATGACTTTTTCTTTTATATATATTCGGAACTAACTCATTGCAGGAGTTCGACAAAAGGCATCGAGACCCCAGGTTTTAAAGTTCGCGTTGCACTCTTTTTCCCTTAGATCGGTTTTTATCCCAAATAGGTTTTCCCGAAAAGGTTTTTAACGAGGGAACAATTATGTGCTACATGAGGACAATTCAACAGTATCCAAGGCTTCTTTGCATTCAACCTCGAATACTGGGGGGCATCACCCTCGGATGTTATGTGTTCGAGAAAAGTACGTCGTGTCAAAGGGCCTCGATAGGGAAAATTTTGTAATGGGCCAAACGGTCGAATGAACCGTGTCCATATTGATTAGTCGACTCCTGATGGAAAAATGTGTACACATGTATAAATTATTCAAAGAAGCATCCTTCCTTTATCAAGCATCTCGTGTATCGAAGCAAATTCTCTACTATGCAAATCTCATACTTATAATTTTGTAAAGAATGACTCAAGAGCCAAGTGCAAACATACTTCGAAAACTCGGGGACTGCATACTCTAGTTATCCAAACTCAAAATCAAAAGACCTCAAAGAGGAACCCCTCAATATATAGGCCAAAGCCACCATTCTCGGGACTAACATTTCGAACAAGTTCAAAATGTTATCGGCAAAATAAGCCCAAGAGGCATACCCGAAGGCTGCAGCCAAATTAAAGGCTATGGCTGAAATACCGTGGATCGGAGACGTCCAAATTTTACAATAAAATAGGCCTTCGAATCCTTTGAAAATCGGTTAAAAGGCTACCCTCGGCAAAACAATTAGGGCTTCGATAAAATCAGCCCTCAAAAAAACAAATGGTTTCGATAATATCAGCCTTTGAAAAAACTAAAGATGTATCAAATTATCTTAACTCAAACGTGCTAAGGCGCAAAAAGCAAAGGGGTTTCAATCATCGGACCCTCAAATAAACCCAATGGGTAAAAAATAAATGCTAAGGCATAAAGATATTTTTACTAAGTCTTTTAAGCCTAAAAGGGGAAATAATAGCCATCTTTTAGAGGCCAAATCGGCCCAGTCTAAAGAGCCTAAGGGCCAATACATTTAGAGTTCGAGACCATGTTCTCACTCAATTCGGACCAAAGTCCACTTCCGAGCTCGAATAAAGTCAACTACAATATAGCTCAAAGATTCGTCATAAAACCTTAAGGGGTATGTTACTGTAAGTTCGAAACTTACCCATTACTTGATAAAAAACCTAAGGGTTTGTGTTATTCTAAGTTCAAAATTCACTCAAACTTAGTTATAAGAATAATGCATTTATGGCTACGATCAAACCATCCGAAATCTCGAACATATTGTCGAGCTCGGGGACTCGCTTTCAAAACCTAAGGGTTTGATTTAAGTTCGAGCTAGTACGACTACAGAGACTACAACAACAAAATTTTCATAAGGAAAAAACAAAGCAGAATTTATCGCAAATCAGAGACAAACTTGAAAGAGAAAGAACCTTTTATTTATATAAGATTTTACAAAGGCCACACGGGGTCTTACACGAAAAAAAAAGAAAAAACACCAAAGAAGAAAAATCCTAAGGGCCTAGTCTACTTTGAGAGCCGCTTCTTCGGATGATTCATCCTCATATCCTCCGCACTCGGATCCACTAGCAGAGTCTTCATCATCGGAGAGTAAAGCTTCGACCTCGTCCTCCAAAGCTTTTGCGTTCTCGATATCAGCTGAGAGGTCGAAGACAGGAGAGAGCACTTCCTCGAGAGTCTCTCTCAGGGATTGTCACCTAGCATCACCGACAGCACATGACAATTTGACTTCAAAAGCAATAGAGATCTCTTCTGCCCGAATGTTGGCAGCCTCGGCGTCTCCTCAGTAAGAGGCCACGAGTGCCTCCGCCTCATATTTAACTGTTGCAAGCTCAAAGGCCAACTTAGCCTCGAGCTCCTCAATCTTTTAGGCCCGGGCCAAGCTTTCCTACTTCACACTTTGAAGTTGGCATTTGATCGAAGTCAGTTGGGCCTGAACCACGTCTTTCTCCAAGGCAAGGCGATCCATATGTTGCTTCCACCCGAGAGTCTCGGACTCCTTCATCTTGGCCTACTCTCTAAGCTGCTCTACCAGCTCGCCCTTCTGCTCGGCCTGCAAAGTCAAAATGTTAATTTCCAAAGTCAAGTGAATACATAACAAACTCCCAAAAAGTTACATTACATGTTCGATGGGCTCAGTCTGTTCTCGATGAACCCTTGTTAGTTCGGCTTAGAGGTTCCTGATCTCCTCCTCTTTTTGAACATAGAGGAGTTTGAGGCCATCTCTCTCCTCCACGAGCTTCTTGAGTTCAGCCTCACATCGGGTCAGCTCAGCCCAAGATTGGAAAACGCTTCTCGATGGAGCACCATGGCCTGTAAACAAAGGAGAAAATCAGACTTGGTAAAATGATAATAAAACACAAGCATAATTATGGAGGCTAAAACTTGTTTGAGAAACCGCTGAGCCTCGTCAAAAATGAACTAAGCATCAAGGTCGGGACCGTCTTCGACCCCTGCGAACCACCCCTGGAATATATCATTCCCTTCGTGGGTCGTCCCCAAGTCGGGAGTCTCCAAAGCCCGAGAATCTTGGAACTCCCCTTCGGAGAACGTAGGGTCGGGTGGAGAATCATCGATATTAATTATCCCAAGCGAGTCACTTGGGACATTATCTTCTCTTTGAAGGGCCTCGAAGCTAGACCCTTCAGGTACGCCCACCAGTTGTTCATCCTGGAGGGATGCATTTTCACCACCCGATGGCTCAAGGAATCTATTGTAACCTTCTTCCGAGATTTCTTCGGTCCGGTATTGAACCGCATCGACCGCCACCAGCTCAGCAGTCTTCAAAGCTTCGGTGTTTCCCCTCTTCCGAGCTATTAGCAAGCAGTCATCATCCTCTCTTACTTCGTCCTCCTCCCAAAGTCGTTGGGCTACATCAGCAGGTAAGGCAGCAGGGTCAATCTTTGATTTTTGAGCCATACTCTTCCTAGGCTTCGGGGTATTTGGAGGCGAGGCCCTTCTCCTCTTCTTCTCTTTCGTTGGCTTCAGAAACTCCTCTTCCCAGGTGGAGGTGGCCTCATGAAAACATTGTCTCTAAGACCTGCATGAAGAGAACTAAGTTTAAAAATAGTTTTTTTACAGAGAAGCAATCAACGAACGTACAAACGAAGGAACTCGCCGTGGTTTTTAACTTCCCACCGACCTCTAGCCAAATCGCGCCAACGACACTCAGCATATGAAGAAGTAGAGGCCAGTTGTCGAACCCAACCTTCAAGGTCCAAAATCGCACCAGGAAACCAAGGGGAAGCTGCACCATGAAAAAGAACTAAGATCAGAAAGAAATCAAGAAAGCTAAACAGTGAACATCATCGACGAAATCGTACTTACGCTTCATGTTCCATTCCTCGGGGAACGGCATTTTATCGGTGGGGATCAGATCGGAGGTCTTGATTCGGACAAACTGACCCCTCCACCCTCGGTCCTTGTCCTCGTCTATGCTCGATAACATTGTTTTCATGGCCCGATCCTTGGTCTATGATACAAAATGGGGGAAATCCAGTTCAAACTCGGATTTATCTTACTTAACCTTAGGTTAATTTACTTCGCCTAAAGGGAAGAAAATTTTTCGAACCCACGGTTTCAGTCTTAGGTTTATGTCTGACGAGAATAATATTCTACGACTAGAAATTCATTTATTTTCTAACACAGAGACCAAGAACAAGGACCGAGAGTAATAGGGAATTTGGGATAAAAAGTATACATACTTTTCGTTACATGCGTACAAAGAACACGTTAAAACCTCGCTACTGGATTGAGGAAAAGTCAAGGGTGGGGGTAGAGCCTTTAGCGCCAATGTCTATGAATCAAAGATGTATGTTTATGGTATGGAATAGGAAGAGCAAAAATGGAACTGCTATCGCTTGTCCTATCATCCGCGATGAGCTTCTTTCATTCGTTAGTATGGGGTGGGTAGCGTTGGAGCTTTATCTACCTACCTTGATAAAGATGAGGGCTATATAACCTAATCAATTGGTCGAGGGTGAAAGACATCCCTTCGACCTTGTTCGAAAAGAATCTGAGCAGATTGACGATACGCCAGAGGGAGGGATAGATCTGGCCAAGGGTCACTTGATATTGGCGGCAAAAATCGAGTACGACCGGATCTACGGGGCCCAATGTGAAAGGGTAAGGGTAAACACTTAAAACCCCTTTCACATGGGTAGTGATGTCTTCCTCGGGGGAAGGAATCACCACCTCTTTGTTGTCCCAGTTACAGACCTTTTTTACCTGCTCGAGATCGTCTTTAGATATCGAACAGATGTAGCGAGACATGGACTCATATCGGCCGGGAACTGTGGAAGGCCTTTCGAATTTAAATTCAGAAGTCAGTTCGTATGGCCCAGGAACGCACTCTTCAATATGAGGCTCCACCGGCGTTTTATTGATGACCGACCGCGATAAGGAGGCTTTTTCCTTTTGCGGTACAGTCTTTGAGGTTTTTGCCATTGATGTGAGTGAAGAAGGTTGAAAGAAGATATAAAGATGGTGGTTCCGGTGATGATGACGGTGACTTAACATGCGGCGAAAGAGAGGGGATGAGAAAGGTTAGAAGATTTGGAGACTTAATCAAAGAAAAAGTAAAGTTTGATTCAATGAAGGAGATGGTATTTATAAGCTCACGGCGACGGTTCGGTAGTGCTAGTAGACGACCACTAACTGATATGCATTGATGATTTGGGGAACTGAACCGACGGGATGTTTCGGTCACATCCGTCATTTACGTCATGAAAATGACATCATGATCGGGGTATCAGGGAATCGAGGCTCAAATCGTTTCTTATCATTTTACTCTAATAAATACGGGGACTATCTGTATACGATCGAAACCGGGTATGTCCGATTTCGTAGGCTCGAGGAGCTGCCTCGATGATAAGCTCATAACGGATCTGGCTCGGGGTCGATGGCAGGGTATGAAGCGTGAAGATCCAATCGCTCGCTGAGGATCGAGACAGAGAGTGACCGGCGTCGAATAACGGAATGGCGAGATATTAGCAACCGACCAAAGATCTAGGCGGAAATCTCTGAAGAAATTGAACCAAACGGTTATTGACATCAATCATGGGATTTATTTAGAGTTGTACCTTATTTTGGATTCCTCTACTATATAAAGAGGGACTCTATTCATTTGTAACATCATACATTCAGTGATAAAATAATATACGCGATGCTCTCTATTTACTTACTATCTACTGTTGTTCTTTACTGTTCTTATTGTTCTTATTACTGGGTCTCGAGACCATCCCGAATCGAGGTCGAAAGTACTACATAACGCTGGTTTAATTTATTTTATTGTTCAATTTATTCATTTAGCTTGTCATTTATCAATTGGTATTGAATCAGATCATGTATCCTTAAAACCATAATACAAGTTTAATTGTTACTCGAATTTTAGGGTAAACAAGCCACTATTTAATGCGGAGATAAAATCTGGACAGAAGCAGCTCCAGCATAATATGCCGGATTGTGAAACTCCTACGTATAAACTTTCAGCATATTATGTTCGAACTCCAGCACAATATGAATTGCAGCACATTATGACGGAATCTCATATGTAAAAATTAGTAATCCAGCATATTATGCTGGAATTTTTTCGAACTTTTAAGAATGTATTTGTTCATATTTTATTTTCACATAAAAAATAGCTAAATTTTAAAATTGTAACTAATTTTTAATCATCACTTGTAAATTAGGGCATTTTTTTATTTCCCCAGGGAAGATAGATGCCCAGAATAAAAGCATGGAAAATTTGGCAAATGGAAAACTAGACACATAAAAAGTGAAGAGATTTCCATTTAACGAACAAAAAAATGTTGAGCTTACAAAATTGACGAGGCTAGATACACATCTTCCCTCAAGTTCCTCAACCGTTCTATGGAACTCCTCTTTACAATATTGCCATAGGCGTAAGGAACAAAAAGAAAACAAACGAAATAAAGAGAATGAAAAATATTTTTCAACAAACGCTGAGCTTTCATATCTAGAAAACCAAAACAAAATCTAAGACACAAATTTCTTTTCAACCAATGCCAAAACCAATTAACCACGTGTCAACAACCCAGTACGCCTGTCACCAAGTGTGTCGTGACCCGCCTGTGATTTGTAACCCTATGCACAATGTCCAAAACCGTTAAAATTGGCTGGGCGACGTGTCATACTGTCATTGGTTAGAAAGCTGCAGCTGGGCTTCCCCTATTGGTCTGTCCTATTTTCAGCTGTACACAAACTTTGTGGCCTTAAACGGAACAAGAAATCCTCCTCTTCTTCCTCTGCTGCTGCTGCTGTATTTGTTGAAGAATTTCTGGCTTTTAGACTACAGGGTAGTGAAATATTCTTTTTCACTTTGGTACTTTTCTGTTAAATTATTTACTGAGAAAAGTGAATAGACTGGTCTGTGATCTGAGAATTTTGATTCTCCTCTAACATAATACATTTGCTTTAGTCCTTCACCTTTCCATAAAATCCTGTCACACCTGTAATTTAAAATTTTGGAGAAACTATGTTTTAGTACAATTATTTTTGCATAAAAGCAGTAACTTATGGTACTTTGATGCAAGAATTCAACTACATAAAAGCATTTTAAGTCCAAGATTCCTGGAAAAAAGGTTATTCTGCGCAAAAGGCTAAAAATGCAAGTTTTTCATAGTACTATGAAAAAGTGAGGATATTGACAATCAGAACTGCTCTTTCATATGTGGAACAAAATCTAACATGTCTTATTGAGTTTGTTGCCAATGTGTGGCTTTCTCATGACATATTAACAAGAACGCAGTCTAAGTTGCTCGGACTCGGGTGCAGGTCTCCGATACGGGGACGGATTAGAGTATCGTATTCCGCAAAATCTAAATTTTAAGATTCGGTGATGCGGATCCGGATATGGATACGGGTGCGGAGGAATTCGGCTAATAAAAAATAGAGTTATAAATATTGTAAATTAACTTACATGAATATTGTAGAATTCAATATTTCATTTTCCAAGATAAACATTATTCTTTCATCGTCCGTGTCCTAAATCTGTTTTATTTTTTATTTTGAGAATCAAAATCTCAATTTTTCTCACAAATTTATCGATGAACTCCGGTCAAAGCGTCCGAAGTCAGTTGACCGACTCCCCGTCTGGTAAGGACGGGGACGGCAACAAAATCGAAGAGTCCGCAACTTAGAACACAATACTTTCATTGTGCACCTCAATGCACAAGGTATTTTGCGTTCATGCAGAGTCCGGAGAAGGGTTGTACCCCACAGGGTGTAATGTAGACAGTCTACCATAATCCAAGCATTAGTGGTTGTTTTCACGGTTTCAACCCCTGACATGTAGGTCATACAGAGACAACTTTATCGTTGCTCCAAGACTCCCTTTCAGAAATTTCACCGTGCAATTTACCAAATATTGAGATTACCATAATTGATTATTAAAATAATTGGTAGTTTGAACAAGTGAATAGTGTTCAAATCCTATGCTCAAATAATGTGAATAGTTTTCCTACTACCTAACCCCAAAAATAAAAATAAAAAAGAAAGAAAGATTAATTTATCATGAAGGTATGTTTCTGCTATATTTGAAATTTATGGATTAGAATATGCATTAAGATATTGTTGCAGGATTAACTATCTTCAGAATTTGGTGTAACAAATTAAAGAGATAATATAGATTAAAGTTTAGGTCTACAAAGTAGACTTCTAGTGTGGGAAAACAATCAAGATTAGCGATATTTATTAATCTGTCAGATTAAATTATCAGATTTTCGGAATCTTTTAACAAGTTTAAGCATAAAGTTGACTATAATGACTTATCTTTTAGCATAAGATTGTCGTTAATTGTGCAATATAATATATTAAAGGTAGAAACCCAATCAATTTTTTTACTTAATCTCACATTAAATTAAGTAAAATCCTCATATGGTCGGTGCATCTCCAACCCCCACCCCCAAAAAAAACCAAGAAATGAAATAAAATAACTTATTAAGTTATTGGATTATGTTATTATAGGATGTCCCTAGATAGAAAATCTATAATGTCGGTTCATAAATGCACGTATGCATGATTATCTCAAATGCAAGCAGAGACGGACACATTATTCTGATCAATCAGTACCCCTAAATGCTTTTAGTCTTCAGGATATTTATTGCTTTAAATTAACTATTTTCAAGATATATATATATATATATATATATATACAGAATTTCGGCCGAAGTGTACGGGGTCAGGTAACCCCTCACCCATACACATGGGTCCGCCACGGAATGCAAGCGTCTGATAGATATTTTATTAAAGTGACAATATTCCATTAGTCTTAAAATACTAAAAAAGAGAATAGTTAATTTTAGAAAATTACCAGGCAGGAGTCCTTCGCTTTTCCTTTGGTGTGCAACTTTGAACAACATAATGGTCAGAATTGTAAAGGTATTTGTATGTTGGAGCAAACAAAATATTTCCTTCTTTCCAACCTTTGAATACACGTCCTGCTCTTTGCTCTATTCTTAGCTGCCATAACATTTTAAATAAATAAAAACAATTAAATTTTTTAAATATACTAATTTTTTTTATATGTTTAAAATTTTCTACTCCTCCCGCTTCATTTTGTAGCGGTGTTTGATTGTGCACATAATATAATAAAGATGTCTAACCTGATCTTTTTCTAGAAGTGCTTCCCAGTTGCTGTTGTTTACCAACTCGTATGTATCCTCGCAACCGGATGCAAGCCGGTAATTCAAATCTCCGAGCCAAATTATCTTGCTACATTTTAACAAAAGAATAATACATTGTTAGTCCATCTGTATCATTCTAATTTTATCAGATGTACCTCGAAAGGACGAACATTGTTTTTGCATACTTGTGATAAAAATTAAAATAAAAAAAAGAACGAAAAAGAAGGAAATACGTACTCATGATCCAAAATGTTATCAGGAGGAAGAGGTTTTCCTATAATCCTACTATGTGAAAACCTTGTTTTCTTTAAAATTTCCATGACATCTGAATTTCTTTTAATCTCATCGCCTTCTTTCTCTCCTGATGCCAGATGAGTACAAACGAAACAAAATGTCTTGTGATGCAACGTCATACTGATCGATATCGAACCCTATTTATCACGAAAAGATGTGTTACACGGTCAAAATCAAGAAATTAAACGTACATAATTAAACATGCGATAAGTCCAATTCCTTCGAGTTAATTTGTACCTTATTTCCAAGATAGCCCATGATGCCTCTTCCAACACAAGAAACCTTCAAGTTGCTAATGTGTTGATATAAATCAGTACGAGTCCATATGCATAGAAATAAACCAACCATCTGTTTGCTTGCGGCTAAGCAATATCTATTTTGCTCGGGGCTAGAAGAGTTATATCTATTTGACATGCAATTTGGACTGGGCGATCCATCGTCGTTCATCCTCAAGAGTCTCTCCCAATCTTCTCGTTCGAGTTCATTTTCCAATTTGATCAAATCTGAGAAGCTGATTCTTGGTTTCAGACTAGATTGTTGTTGGTGCAAGTCATGGAAGGACGGGGATGAACTTTTTCGCTCGGAATTTGGGGTGTTATTGTAATTAGGAGAAAGATCTGGGGTGTTTGTGTTGTTGTTCAAAGCTTGACGAATCAAGGAAAGCCACTTGGCAGCTGGACCACTGTCCTCTGGACCTAATACATTGCCTGCATTTAGAGGGACAATTTCCTGGAACCTGTCCATAGCAGAGGGGTTAAATATTTAAAAATGTTAGTGAAAATAAATTTACCCAATTGCATTAGTAAAAGCACACAAGTTTATCGGTCAATTAAATTCAACAAGTATATACTCCCTGTCTTCCTCCGGTCCACAATAAGTGAATTTTTAATTATTCTAGTACATATTTAAAAACCTATCTTTTAACATTGATGAGGAATAAAATTGATCATATTAACCTTTACGATCTATTCACATAAATACTCCTTATACATACTCCAATATTATTTACTCCAAAGGCAATGTACGAAAAAAATAATTCATTTATTCCTAAAAATACTTATTTTGGACTCCAAAAAATCACTTATTGTGGACCGAAGAAAGTACGGATTAAAGGGTACATCTACAGAAATAAATGACTGTTCAAAATTATAGGAAAAGGTCTTTTCTAGCGTGCCACTTGATGTAAGCCACTCTCACATCATATAGACCAAAATATTGGACATAACACTCTTTTATCCAAAGTGACAAAGAAATGCACATCTCGTGAGTAATCTTATAGGCATATTTTATTAAATTTATTATTAACCTACTTAATAATTCATATCCTTCTATTGATTTGAGAAACATAAAGAATATTACTCCCTTCGTTTCAATTTACTTGTCGTACTTTGACTTGATACAAAATTTAATAAAGAATGGAAGATAGATAAGGAAATTACCCAAGCACATAGATGTCAGCTGGGGCAGTGGAATTCAACCAGTCCTCTAAGTTCAACCCATGGTGTGGTGACTTGCCTCCTACATTCCATGTCCCCACGAACATCCTATTTATTGTTTAGATCATAAGAATTTTTTAGAGACCCAAAATATAAGATAAGTATCAAAAGTCAAAAAAATGGTTAATGCGTGGTTTTTGTGTATGAGTTCAATTTTCACCGTTAACGTCACAACAATAATAACATATATCTAGTATTATCTCTACCTTATGCGAATAAAGAGGTTATTTTCTGTAGACTGAATCGATTTCAGTGTTAGCATTCTTTTGAATATTTTGATGGCATATGCATTACTGTACACAAGTATATTCAGAAATAAAATATCAAAATGGATAGTTAGAAGGTTCCAACTTTACAAAGTTAAACAATACAAAGACAAGTTGAATCCATTAGTTGACAAAGACAAAAGTAGCTGCACTAGACTAGGTTTTGGGACAACAATTTTCTAAGTTAACTAAAAATGTGTAGTATCTATTCAGAAAGCCTATGAGAACAGCTAACTGTAGTTTCACATGGCCAAAAAGTACATAAGCCAATGACTTATACATCTCAATTTGCACATGTCCTACCAACAAAAGGTCGGGTTGGACTAGTAAATATTCTTTAATCCTTAATTAAAGATATTAGGTTCGAACACTGAGTATGAAATTGTTTTTATTAGGAAACATTTTATCTTATAATATGAGATTTTTAGTATAAATTTATATTTAGTCGAGTTTCAATGCGAATATCAAACACCAGGAAGAAACCAAAAATAAATTTGCACATGGTCACGAAGTACTTAAGCCTGTGACTTGGCTCAATATGCGGCTTCTGGATCTATCTTACATTAATTAATTCAAAGTACTATGATCTAATTATGAACCTTAACATGGGTATGCATTAAATTGTAAAATTCCTTTTGGCAAATACGTAAAAGAGAAACGTAAATTTATACTTATTAAAATCAAAGATTCAAAATTAGGAGATCGTTCTTGCCTTACCTAAGGTTTTGATTATCAGTGACAGTGAATGACTCTTTCTCCAATATTGGCCGTTGGATTCCATCATTTGTTTCCATCAACCAACTTTCTGCTTGTCAAATAATGAAATTACTCATGATTTAATTTCTAATTTATCAAAATAATAATATCCGCATCATAATTTGATAACAATGATCTCCTATAACAAGTTACATTTTAAATATAAAAAATTGACAGTTCTAAAACTTCATGCCTTTTATTTATCTACCACCTGGGATTTATTTATTTATCTCCAATGTTATTCCTTACCGATCATTCAAAAATAATCATATATAACTAAAAAAGACATAATATTCAATCATGCTAAACAATATCAACAGAGATATAAATTTAAAATTTAACTTAATTTGAAAAGTTAAGAACTTAAATCAATAAATTAAAAATAAAACTAAATTATTTAATATTGAAAAGTAACAGATATGAATAAAGTGGAATAGATGTAAATGATAAAATTTAGGATTGATTTTTAAGGAACAGAAAAAGTAAGAAAATATTTAACTATAGTTCAAATTATGACTTTCTATGGAAATTAGTGAAAACTAAAAAAGGAATGATCACACTAGAACTAGGGACTAGGTAGGTCCTGGTACACGTGGCATAAGGAGAGGCAATGATTAGATACTAACCAAAAAAAGCTCTCAACTAAATTGTGATTATACTACGTCAAATCACATAATGAAAATCCATCAAACCAACGGCAGAGATTTGCAGTCCATTTATGAGAATGTATCAAATCAACGGAAAATCCGAGTAAAAGCAGTAGTTCACCGGAAAAAACCCTCCGATCACCGGGAACTTTACCTGATAATTCCTCCGGCACCACAACGCAACTCCCGTCGTCTGAGCAACTCTTCCTTCTTCTTTCTCCTCCACCCATCCCTATTAATTTCAAGAAAATGAAAAACCCACAAAAATAAAATCAATATTATTTTGAAAAAACTGAAAAATATATATTTTTGTATATATATTATTTTGTATGTTATACAAAAATTATAAATTTTATACAATTTTTTAGCCGCGAACTAAAGGTTATCTTTGCTATATTATGTTTCCTAAATCAGAAATAAATACATAAAAAGAGTTGAAAATTTTCATGAAATGTGAAAATCTTACCATCTACTATGTGATCTGAATAAAATTCCTCCGATTTGCTTTTCATATTCAACCATTTCCTAACCACCACTTTAGTCCACGAAGACTGCAAAAATAAGTCAAAATCAACTCATCACTATTCCATTCAAGAACACACAGTCACACCACTACTGTGTGTATAAAAATATACATACATATATTACATATATTCAACTGAAACCCAACAAAGAAAAAAAAAATTATTACCTTTGGTATTTTTCGCTCTGTTTTCATGGCTGCAAATTGCAATGAAGCTGGAAAAAGATGTAGAAGATGGTATTTATATTGAGATTGAGATCATAAGATAAATATTTATGTCAACATAAGAATACCAAAGAAGGGGAAAGGCATATATTTTAGTGCGAGGGTTGCTATAAACAAGTCATTAACGGCGTTTTCAACGGTGGAATTTAAATTATAAAAAAGAACAATTTGTAGGAGATTTGGAGACAGTTTCTGAGAAGGGATACGAAAAGAAACCAAACCCATAACTTTTTTTTAAAAAAAATTAAAATTGTTAAATAAATATAGAATATAAGAGAAGCCAGAGTTTTACTTTTGGTTGAAGATTATGTTTATTCTTTTTTAGGGGACTTTACAGAATGGAAAGACAGAGCAAATAAAGAATAACACAAAAAGGAAAATTTATAACAAAAGATGAAGATCAAATCTTCAACCCCATATTAATAGTAAAAACTTTTCTGAGTTCATTCCACTTAGTACAAACTACAAAAAAAAATTGAAAACCCATGTGCAATAATAGTATAAAGATTCTGAAACTGAAAAAGATCAAATAAAGTGAGAAAATCAGTGAGAGTTTTAATTACTACTATGTGATTGACCCATACTAAAGTAAAGTTCCAAGAAAATAAATGATGTATCAAAAATGGTGTTTTTTGTAGTAGAAAGCAGTCAATGGCATTGCTGAAATCAGTTGAAAACTTTACCATATTGAAACTATGAATTCAATAAGTACAGAAAAACATGACAACACAAGGGGCACTTACTTACAAGTAAGGATTGATAGAATATATTGGTTTTTGAACTTTTTGCAGTTTCTTGAGGGAAAAAAAGAAAAGAGAGAGAGCTTTTTAGTGAATCATATTTATGGATCTTTCCTTTTTCTGTTGGTTGTTTCTGCTACGGTTTTTGAACGAAGAAAGAGAGGACAGTTTTGGTTTGTTTAAGCTTATTGGTTGGTTTCTGAATAAAGAGGAAGGAGGAGAAGAAGTACTTCTGAAAGCTTACCTCGGAAAAGCAAAAAGCTTTAACTGGTTCTCTATTTATACAATGATGGAGAAAGAGAGAGACACACATTGAGATTTGGAAAACAAAAAAAAAAGTTTTAATTATAAGTATATACTCTCCGGTCCAAAATAAGTGATTTTTATTATTATTTTCACACAGATTAAAAAATTTATCTTTTAATATTAATTAAAAATAAAATTGATCATATTAACTTTTATTATCTCACGTAAACACTCATAACAAATACTCTAATACTATTCACTCCAAGGGGCAATGTAGAAAAAAAATAATTAATTCTTTCTCGAAATATGAAAAAATCACTTATTTTGACCACAAAAAATTACTTATTTTGGATCGGAGAAAATATCGTATTGTATTTTGACAATAAGTAACTAATTAGATAATTATAAGTAACTTTTTTTTTGGTTTGTCCCAAAAAGAATATTATATTTTCCCATTTAGAAACAATTTCACTTTACCTTTCCTTCTTAACCCTCAGAGGTCGTTTGATATGCGGGATAAGGTGAGATAAAATGTGGTACTAAATTTATACATTATGTTTGGTTGATAGTATAAATTCATTTCGAGATAGATTTATACAATCAATCAAACATATATTATAAATATAGTCACAGACTTAATCCTAAACACCCCATCTTATTCCACATTATCCTAGGGCTGGGCATATATCGGGTATAACCGATAGCCCGAACCGAAAAAAGCTTATTGGGGTATCGATATCGGGCTATTGGGTTAACGGTTTGGTAACAGTCTTGTATTTTTTTCACTATTAGGTTATCGGTTCGGGGAACGGTTTGTCCAATTTCTTAACGGGTTAACCAATAACCCAATAAGATTTAATAAAATTAGGATTTTACCCTTAAGTATATAAATATCAAGGACTTCATTCTCTTTTTTTCTCCCAATTTTCTCAGCCGCATTCAAGATTGAAGTTTCACAGTTTACTCTTCAGACTCTGATTCAATTCTTGAACAGTTCTTCTTCAAAATTCAAAGTACAACCACATTCTTAGAATCTTAGCGTAAGTTTGTATTCCAAAATTACTTCTTTGTTAAGAATAAATTTCGTTCATTTCTTTTGAGTTTTACAGTAAAATTCGATAATAAAAATATAGGATTTTTGATTGTTTTCGATTCTTTATTTTATGCTCATGTTTTAGTACTATACTTGTATTTGTTAATTTTAAGGTGAAATTGCTACTACTTTGTATTGTTATTAATGTATTTGGACAATTATTATTGAAGAATTAATATTATTTCAGTTGTATTTGGACAACTGTTGTATTACTAGTACTCTTGTTGCTCTTACTACAATTGGACTCTGAAAAATGACATTGATCTCTTCATTATGGTTTGACAGGAAACCAAAAAGTTATAATTTATGTTCCTGTTAACTAATATTTTCAGTGAATTGGAGATGAAATGCTTGTGGAGTTATAGTATCAATTTTTTAGATTGCACAGGTCATGAATTTGTCAAAATGAAACATGCTTCAAATATTAGTTGTGGCTAGAACGTATAATTGGGTAGTATACTATGTGTGAATTCTTCTCTCTTTGCTTAATTCAAATGAATTATCTTCTCTTTTTTGCATAACTCTAGATTGAGTTATCTTATCCGGTAAACAAATAAAACTGATAATGATATATAACCGATTAACCGATAATCGATAACTAATATCTTATCGGTTTGGTTATCAGTTTATCGTATTTGTAAACCGATAACCAATATGCTAAACCAATGATATTCATAACCGAACCGAACTGACTGATGCCCACCCCTACATTATCCCATCAAACTTGATATTCCCTCCGTTACACAATAACTGACCATTTTACCTTTGGCACAGCCATTAAGGAAATAGGAATTCCTAGAGAGGAAAAAAGATGTATTTGTTTGCACAAAAAATAGCTAAAGCTTTTTGCAAGATCAATCAAAAATGAAATAGAAGATAAATCTTAAGCAAATATAATTAACTCTAGATCGGACTATATTGAATATAAATGTCAGAAGGTACAAGTTTATTGATCTTCGTTGATAATTAAAAATTGGCTTAGCGTGACTAATAGGCTTACATTTCGGAGTATCATCCCATCCCCATGTGTGTGAGTGGAAAGTGATATCCTGTTGAGAGTGTTAGCTTCATTGTTATTCAGCTGGATTTCGAAGTATTACCTCACATCTATGCGCATGAGTGAAAAGAGATCTTCTACTGAGAGTGCTTACTTTATTATTGTTCAGCTAGTTAGAGGGGCTGGAGGAGGCCCCTTTCTTCTTGTCCCTCCCTTCTATTTTATATTCCTGTATCCCTTTTTATCCAATGATTTTTAACCGAAGGGTCATCCCACGGTCACCCATCTATCGGACCGTCGTTCATAATGGTTATTTAATAGCGCAGACCCGTCGTCGGATCGGCCTCAGGCACGACCGATTGCCGACGGGGTTGTACTCTACGAGTTGTGACCACGACTTGGTCGACCTTTCGCTACTTCCTTTAGTGTCGGCCTCCTGGACAGATTTTCACCCATACAATTAGCCCCTCCCCCATCGGGGTTGCCATTGGACAAGCGCGGTGGACGGATCTAGTCGTTATAAATCGTCAAATCTGAACATTCGGACGTCTCTGAACGGGTGCGTCGATTGGAGACCCGTCATCCCCTGGGTCAAAATCAGTTATGGGTCGTGGGTGCCTGTTCTTTTAATAAGGAGAATACATGACGTTTCGAGGCGGCATGTCAGTTGATGAGACATTGATTCGTCAGGTGTCATATTGTTGCGCCTATTAATAGAGGGCTTTTGTCTTGGTGGGGAATTATCCAAATCAAAAATTCGAGCAGAAATCCTTGAGATTGCCGGTTGTTTATCGTTCATACCTTTTAGGAGTGTATTTCTGATACCTTTTTCCCCATATTCCCGATCTTTTTTTCGATTCACGATGGCTAGTTCTTCGAACCTTAACAAAGTTGTTAATGCTCTGGTGCTGGAGAACGTTGTTCCCTCCCCTGACGAGGAGATGAATTTGGCGGAGGATGAAAGTTTTTCGTTCGTGGATGAGGTGGTGCCTCGCCCTAGGAAGGCTCGGAATGACTTTAACCACCCAACTGAGGAGGAACCCGTGCCGGCACTTTCGTTGATGGATGCGGCGGCGCTCGCTACCTTTAAAACCAAGTGAGGGATCTCGGAGCGCGTTGAACTTGTCCCGGCGGGGGGTGAAATAGTTCATCTGCATCGCCCAGGGTACTGCGCTTTCTATGCGTACCCTTTTGTTATTGGGTATACGCTCCATCTTCCTCCATTGGCTGTAGGTTTTGCCGGTTCTACGAGGTATGCCCGACCCAACTCACCCTATACATTTACAAGTTTTTCGTAATGTTGACCAAGTACGCTGAATTGGTCGGCCGCCCCGTCTCACTCCATCACATGATGCATATCTTCGCTCCCCACTTCTAGAGGGGGACTATGTTGCACCTACGCCACAAGGGCACGAGGAGCTTGGCGATTGGGATGGATGATAGGACCAATCGCCGCTTCTGGGAGAGTTTCTTTTTCGTGCGTATAGAGCACCTGGTATCCGACCTCGTCGGGTTCCCTGAGACGTGGAGTTTTGCCCGGAAGTGTCCATTTTCTCCCTCATGTTACGTCGATTGTTTGCCCGTACCGTACGACTTTATTAGTTGGTCGTTGACCGTTTGCCTATAATTTTTGCTACAGCTGAGAGGCCGCCTCCCCCGCCGGTCGATGACATTCGTGACTGGGTTGCTGCGGTTCTTCCATATACCGTGGGGATCCGCGAGTGGACGCGCTTCTCCCTAGCCTTAGCCGTATTTTGACTGTACATTTTCTTTATGCTCATGCGGGGTTTTATTTTGTTTTGATAGGTCGTAGAGGGTCGAGGAGAGCTAGGGCTCCCCCGTTAGCATTCCAGCAGTCGGCATCCCCTGTACGATTCGTGCTGACAACTCCTGTGAGCGGCGGCGCGGGGACTTCGACCACAACAGCACGTTTGGAGATGATTCCCTTACCGGAGACCCCGGTCTCGTCGGTTGGTGCACCCGGCGAGTCCTCCCTTGCTGGCTGTGAAGAGGTTCCGTCCAAAAGGAGGAGGGTAATGTCGGAGGAACCTGATGTTGCTGAGGTGCCGTCACTGGGCGAACCTGTTTCGACGGCTCCCGATGAGGGAATCATAGTTAACCAATAGGCAGTGGAGAGGTCCTTTGCAGACGCCCGCGAAGTTGACATTTCAGACGCGGGGTCGGGGGCGGTCGTGACCATCCACAGCAGGCCCTCATCGCCTCGACAAGGTCGTGCTCCTCCTTCAGCCGAAGAAAGAGGGAAAGGTGTTGTGGTCGAAGATTATGAGACCGAGTATGATATTGAACCCGATGAAGTGAAGTTGTTTGAGCAGGGCTTTACCAGGATTATGGTGATGGCTGAGGGCCTCTCGCGTATTCTGTAGATACCGTCCTATCTCAACCTTTTACAAGATACGGTGGAGCTAGTGCCGCACTTTGATATCCTTTGTTCAGTTGCTAAGAGCAGAGCCCTTCAACCGATCAACGATTCACAACTGTCACGCGGTATTTATGAGATAGGTCTGAGGCTAACTCACTTTGCCATTTTTATTTTGTGACTCTTGGATTTCTATGAATCTTCCTCTCTTTTCCTTTTGCAGACTTACATGATGGAAGTAGAGAGTGATCGTAGAGCTGAGACGCGGGCTGAGAATTTCTTGAAGATGGTTGAGAAGTATCTGCGGTATCGTGACAGGTGCCGTGAGTTGCGCGAGCGGCTTAGGGAGGGTACTGGTAACCGGTCTACTAGAGAAGAGTTGGATAGGAGGGACGAGGAACTGATGCGTTCCATCCGCAGATGCAGCGAGTTGGATGAGCTTCTACATGCTAAGGATGAAGAGCTCGAGCTGGGTAAGGGGGTTGTTGCAGAGTGTAGAGACCTTCAAGCCAAAGTGCAATCATTGCAGGCTGAGCTCGACCAGAGCGCTATCAAGGTGGAGGATTTAAGTGTTGAAGGGACGCAAAAGCTGGCAGAATTAGAAGGGAAGGTGGTCGCGCTGGAGTAGGCCGAACGTGCTCGTGAGTCTGCTTTGGCGAGAGTGGCGGCGCTAGATGACACCATCCGCGTCCTCCGATCTAAGCAGGAGTCTTAGACGGCGACTGCCTCCCTGAGGGAGGCCAGGCTTGAGGAGCGTATTGGTGAGATCGACCAGGAGGCGCAGTGTTTGGGGGATTAGGTCGTGGCTCTAGAAGCTGAGAAGGTGCACTTGCTGGCTCAGGTAGAGTCTGCCACTACTTACGCCCTTCTCCACTTGCATGAGTTGTGGGTTTATGCTGAGGCCCAGCGAGACATATATAAGAGTTTGCGGGAGGTGGGGGAGTTTAGTAGTCAGCCTTCGAGGGTGCTCGGGTTAAGGCACGCGAGGCTCGTGTTAACTGTGGTTATGACCCTGCGTCGCCGGAGGTTGGCGGGGATGCTGATGCTGATAAAAGGCTTTCCGAGGATGACAGTGAAGGCGCTGACGGGGGTGATGCCGAATGAGGGTGTTGGAGTTTTTATGTTTAGTTTTCTTTTGTACTTTGATTTCGTTTTTCTTTCTTTCTACTCTTTTTTTTGTTGGGCATGTTTCGGCCTCTTGCAAGATGTAGTTGTTGTGATTTGTGAATGGAATGACTGCTTAATCTTTTATTCGTGTATCTCTTGGTTTTTATTTCGATATACTTCTCTTCGTGCTTACGTGGATTTCTGGAGATCCAACATACATAATTCGAGCTCGCTCGAACGTAAGTAATTCGAGCGAGGTCGGATGTGAGTAATCCGACGGGGTTGAATGTCGATAATTTGAGCGAGGTAGAATGTAAGTAATTCGGGCAAGGTAGAATGTAAGTAATTCGAGCGAGGTAGAATGTAAGTAATTCGAGCGAGGTCAAATGTAAGTAATTCGAGCGAGATCGAATGTAAGTAATTCGAGCGAGGTCGAATGCGAATAATTCGAGCGAGGTCGAATGCGAATAATTCGAGCGAGGTTGCATGTAAGTAATTCGAGCAAGGTCGAATGTATGTAATTCGAGTGAGATCGGATGTAAGTAATTCGAGCGAGATCGAATGTAATTGTTTCGAGCGAGGTTAAATGTGGATAATTCGATCGAGGTCGAATGTAAGTAATTCGACCGAGGTCGAATGTGAGTAATTCGAGCGAGGTCGAATGTGAATAATTCTAGCGAGGTCGAATATAAGTAATTCGAGCGAGGTTGAATGTAAGTAATTCGAGCGAGGTCGAATGTAATTGATTCGAGCGAGGTTGAATGTGAATAATTCGAGCGAGGTCGAATGTAAGTAATTCGAGCGAGGCCGAATGTAAGTAATTCAAGTGAGATCGAATGTAAGTAATTCGAGTGAGATCGAATGTAAGTAATTCTAGCGAGGTCGAATGTAAGTAATTCGAGTGAAATCGAATGTAAGTAATTCTAGCGAGGTCGAATGTAATTGATTCGAGCGAGGTCGAATGTGAATAATCCGAGCGAGGTCGAATGTAAGTAATTCGAGCGAGGTCAAATGTAAGTTTCACGACCTAAATTCCCAACCTTAGGGATCGTGATGGCGCCTAACACCACACTTGCTAGGCAAGACAATGTTAGAGTTCGATTAGCTATTTACCTTTGATTATCCATTTAAACATAATAAACAATTATAAAATAAACTTAAGCTACTGACTTTCAATGAATAATTCCAAACATAAAATAAGAAACACTTAAATAAACCGAGCCACGAACTAATTATATAAGTAACTCTAGAACTACCTCAGGATCTGGTGTCACAATTCACGAACTACTAGAGAATACTACAAATACTGGGCTGAAAGAAATAATATAACTGTTCTGAATAAAATAAAACAACGTTTATGAAAATAGGAGAAGACTCTCGGGATCTGTGAACGTCGGCAGATATGCCTCGTGTCTCCGAATAAATGAATAGCAGCTCTAAATATCCCTACTGCTGGTCGGTACCTGGATCTGCACAAAAGAGTGCAGAGTGTAATATCAGTACAACCGACCCCATGTACCGATTAAGTGCCGAGCCTAACCTCGACGAAGTAGTGACGAGGCTACGGTGGGGCATTAACAACATATAACCTGTGACAATAATATATACAATAACGCAATAAAACAATTCTACACGAACAAGAAAAATATAACTGAGACAATAAATATAAAGCAAGAAGGAAATCTAAACAAATAATTAAGTACTGCAACAACAATGAAATAACCCAGCTGCCTTTTATCAGGTCTCAGCTATAATCAATACTCAAGTAAATCTCCAAGTTTCCAAACTTTACTTTAAAATAATCACATGTACGAAATAAAAGAAAAATTGTAGAGTAAAGCAAAAATTCCCAAATCATTTAAAGTTTAAAAATTAGTAAAAAATATCATTTTCGCAATCATGTTGCGGCGTGCAACCCGATCCCACCTATTCACAATATCACAATCAATTATCCACCCTTATCACACCAATTTATCCACCCTTATCACACTAATTTATTCACCCTTATCACACCAATTTATCCACCCTTATCACACCAATTTATTCACCCTTATCACACCAATTTATTCACCCTTATCACACCAATTTTTTATTCAAAAGTTTCAAACAGAAAACAATATAACTCGTAAGCTTTAAACAACAACAATGTAAATAGTCAAGAAACCGACGTGTATATATATATATATATATATATATATATATAATCCCAACGTAGTGTCAACTTCTCAACATTTTTGTTCCCCCAAGAGAACCACATTCACAACCAATATTCTTCCAAAATAACCAAATAATATTTAACAGCAAAGTAATGAGGCCCAGTAGTCATGAAAATAATAATTAACAAATAACAATTAAGACCGTGATCAATTAAATTGACAACGGAGAAAAGATCATGTTTAACAGGCCATTTGGGTGGTGCATAGATACTCGTCACCTCACCTATACA
>MDKH01216120.1:0-22190 GCA_005239495.1 Nicotiana undulata | reverse complement strand
TATATATATATATATATATATATACATATACAATGCTGCGTCGTGCAGCCCGATCGCTCACTATCCTCACAATTCAGCTCTCGGCCTTACTCAGTCATCATCCTCACAAGCCACTCAGACAACTCATCACAAATCACGGCGACTCAACCCAAAATATCTTTCATTATTTAAAAACAGAGTGGTGTACAGTAATAAACAACGAACAGGTATAAATCATGACTGAGTTTATATTTTCTATCAAAACAATGTGAGAATAGTAGTAAAATACCCCTGAGGGTCCAAACAGTTCGGCACAATACCCCAAACATGGCATATAACCAAAATATAGTATCAATCTCTAACCAAAATCAGTACCATATCATCAATATATGATAAAAGAACAAAACTCACGCGAAAATTATTAAATTTAATCAAAAATTTCGAAATTGGCCACCCCCCCCCCCCCGAGGCCCACGTCTTGGAATTCGATAAAAATCACAAAACTCGAATCCTTATTCACTCACGAGTCTACCTATATCAAATTCATTGAAATCCGACATCAAATGGCCCTTTCAAATCCCCAAAAGAATTTCTCAAATTTTCTTTCATTTTCTCCCCAATTTCTCAAATTAAATGATAAAATTCAGGACTAAATCATGGGATTAAACCAAATATGAGTGAAGAACACTTACCCCAATCACTTTATTGAAAATCCCCTCCAAATTCGTCTTCTCCCGAGCTCTCTAATGAATTTTGAAGTTATGGCCTAAAACCCTCGTTTTTGAATTAAAACATTCTGCCCAGGTACTTTTTTCTTTGCGATCGCGGAAATCCCCAGGCGATCGCGAAGCACAAAATAACACTGCCCACACTTATACTCTACACGATCGCGGAACTTTCCATGCGACAGCGTACCTCTACTTCCTAAACCAACGCGATCGCAACTACACACATGCGATTTTGAAGCACAAATGCCTTAGCTCCCCTCAGCTCCAATACTCTACGCGAATGCGACACTGGCCACGTGTTCTCGATTCTCTACTTCACGCACTCACGCGATCACCACCGTCACTCCTATGATCGCATAGAACAAATTTCCCCTCTGCCCAATTAAGCATACACGATCGCGGTCAAGCCCAGACGATCGCATATAAGGAAATCAGAAAGGCTCACACCAGCAAAATCTGCCATTTCCTAAGTCCAAGAATTGGTCCGTTAACCACCCGAAACACACACGAGGCCCTCAGGACTTCAACCAAACATGCCAACACATCCCATAACCTCATTCAAACTTAGTCGAGTCTTCGACCCACCCAAAACAACGCCAAAACACCAAATCAACCTCGGATTCAAGCCTAAGAACTTAGAAACTTTTAAATTTTTGCCAACGATGCCGAAATCACCCAAACCACGTCCGAATTACCTGAAAATTTGCAAAAACATCCCAAATGACAGTACGAACCTGTTTCAACTTCCGGAATTCTATTCCAACGCCGATATCTAATTTTCCACTGCCGACCGAAAATCGCCAAAACTCCAATTTCGCCAATTGAAGCTTAATTCTACCCCGGACCTCCGAATAATATTTCAAACACACTCCTAAGTCCCAAATAACCTAACATTGCTATCCGGTTGACTTTTCAAACTATTAAGCAAACTTAAGAGACTAAGTATCTCATTTCTCACCACGACCACTCCGAACCTAAGCCAAGCGACCCAACACAACATAAATGAGTTAAACAATAAAAAATGAAGCAGTAAATGGGGAAAACAGAGCTAATCTCATGGAACGACCAACCAGGTCGTTACAAAGTGGTTATATTTTTAAAGGCTCAAGGGTGAGTCTCAGTTGCACTTTCGCCTATTATGTTATTGGTTAAGGGTAAGATGGTGGGTTCAAGTCCCGTCGCACCTTGAGGGTAAGACACCAGGTTTAAGTTCTAGTGCACCATGATAATAAGACGTTGGGTTCAAGTCCCAATGCATTATGGCCTACATACCTTTATATGGGTAAGAGATTGGGTTTGAGTCTCGATGCACCGAATTGATGATATAATAACAACTAAAGAAAAATAATATATTTTCATGAAAAAGCATGAAGCTAGTCCCACTTGATTTTCTCCATTCTTGAAGTGAATGTGATAGCGGTGCATAATAAATCCAAATGAAGACAAGTGGTTGACAAATGAACGTGGGCGTGCCAAAGACCGAAATAATTAGTCATCATTATGGTAATTGTAAAA
This sequence comes from Nicotiana undulata, assembly GCA_005239495.1. Classification (NCBI taxonomy): domain Eukaryota; kingdom Viridiplantae; phylum Streptophyta; class Magnoliopsida; order Solanales; family Solanaceae; genus Nicotiana; species Nicotiana undulata. The sequence continues at coordinate 19,968 of MDKH01216120.1, read as the reverse complement.
AGGAGAACAATAAGGGTTTTCAAAATAATCCTTCAAAGGTTAAGGAAATGTGTATCAATATGGTCTGTAAATACGAGGCACGTTCAGATGATTATGGTCCATTTTCTGAAAACGTGACTTGTGATAAGCATTGTAAATGCAAACTCATTCCTGAAGGTGAATGTGGAAATATGTGATAAAGTAATGAATAAATACATGCAATGCATGATCGGATCAATACCACACAACTCACCTATACAGGAGATTTGAGTGAGATAAAGAGAATAATTTTATTATGTGGTTACATGAATATGTCATTAGTTGCGTACATGTGGTAGGCTAAAAATATTTTGCCGTGACTTATAAAAGGTTATTAAAGGAAAAATTAAAGAAACAAATGATTTTTCTTACGATGATTTTGACCATGACAATTATTAAGAAATGATTTTCCCTGTAAAGAAGACATTCACCATATGGATAGTGTGACAAAAGATCTTGTAGTACAAAATTAATTAAGAGATCCGGATGAACTAATTCGTTACTATCTGAATGAATGAAATTACTTTTGAAATTAATATTGTAGTAAGTCTCAAAAAAAACTTTTTGAGTTTCAAATATATTAGCCAAAGTGGTTGGCATTTGAAAGGAAGATCGAATATCTTCATACTACTATAATCATACCGGGTAAATATGAAAAGTTACCCGATTGTTTCCCTATTTGTACTACACATGTATAAGCATGGTTATGGAATCACATGCCATAAGTAAACTAGAGGTTTACTGAAATAAATATCAGTTGGCATGGCCGGTCGGCCATCCCGGTTCAATTATGATGGGAAAAATGATTGAGAATTCACATTGGCATATATTGAAGAATTAGAAGATTCTTCGAGAACTCTCATGTACGTCTTGTTCTCATGATAAATTGGTTACTATGCCAGCTAGGGTTGGGATTGTATTCCATTATTTTGGAACCTATAAAATGTGATATATATATGGGTCCAGTCACCTGCCATGTGGACCATTTACTATTATATGATTTTAATAGATGCATATATTCTAAGGTCACATGTGCGTTTGTTATTAACTTGCAATTTGGCTTTTGCAAGGTTGCTTGCTCAAATTATTAGAGCATAGTTCTAGAATATAAATTATGATGATTTATCTTGATAATGCCGGTTTAAATCCAAGTTGGTTTAGCAAAAATTGTATGTCTCTAATTGAGCTAAACCATTGGTTATGAGAACCAAACTCCCAAATAGAAATTTGGTATGAGGTGTATTATTTAATATACAACAGCACTTGTACGCATCTAGCCAGCAAGTTATGAAAAATTCTCCCAATCACAATTGGTCCAGGGTCAGGAACCAAATAATTTCCATCTAGAAATATAGATGTGCTATATGATTTATCATGCCACCACAAAGCACAAAGATGGGTTCCCAAAGAAGGTTGAGAAATGTGTTGGTGATTCCAGGGGGAGAAAATGGGAAGTTGAAAAAGTGATACGTGGAATAAATTATCATGAATACATCTTGATCCTCGTACAAGAAAATGTGAACTTGAAGTTCAAGTGATAATTCATTTGCAAAATATTGTCAGACGCATTTACTGACCCAGCTAAATGTCATATTTCAGCTGCTAATGCTCCAATAACGTCCATGATGGACAAATTTTATGCCACACATGAAGCGTAATAGACAAATCGGTTCCAGCGATAAAACTTCTTGAAGAAGGAGTGGAGAAAATGATCAAGATGGTCATAATAAGGAGGCAAGTGCTCTAGAAGAGAACCACGTCTGAACACTCTATAAGACCTCATGGAAGAGGCTCGGGTACCTAAAACTAATGAGATATCGATAAGTTATGTCTTTATTGTGTGATGATGGAACCGATGTAAAATAATCATCGATGATATTGTTGATATAATGTAGCGCTCAGTATTATTAATATTGACAAGGATCTTGAGCTCAAATCTGTCATGGAATTTGGGCAGATAAATGATTGACCAAATAAAAAATGCGCAAACTTCACCTGAAAAATGTGAAGTTGGACGGATAGTCCCAACACCTGAAAGTCAAATGAATAATCAAGTCGATAGAAATTAAGACGACTTGTGCCGCAAGATATTTCGTAAATATCCTTGAATTAGTTATATGGAGATATGTTCTCTTGTGGTGGATGAAATCGTTTTCAGGTTTTAATTTGACAATACATGAAAAACTTGATATGCATATAATGAAAATTCTTGAAGGATTTACATTGTTCTGAAGCATAGTAAGGTTCCCAAGAAACTTATTAAATAAAGCTTCATCAAATCCTTATGTGGGTTAGACCAATCATGGCGTATGTGATTTGTTTTTGTGTCTAGCGCAATTGGTGCACTAATGTGTCTCGCTAGAACGATAAATATAAAAATATTCTAGCGAGATATAGTTTTACTCCTATTTGGATATATTGAAATACGATTAGTGTTATATTGCAAAAGGAATCATTGATATAGATTTTATTATTCTAACAAATAGTTTCAAGATTTTGTTGGTTATGCAAGGCATTTTCCTGAAGTTCGTTCTTCGAACAATCTATTTGCATGTGAGAGTTGCCATATTATTATTTTACAAGGAAGTTAATTGTTGATACTCATTCAAGTCATGCCAAGATAAGAAACTGATAAAGCAAGTGACTCAACACACAACAGACGTGTGACTTTTCTTTGAAGAGAATATTTCGATAATATTGAAGATGATGTTGTTTGCCTATCTCAATTGAAAGAAGTATATATCGAAGGAGATATAATAAAGCAAATTTCATCATAGTTCTTTTTCATACGCATGATCTTCAACAGAATGGTGAAATTGATATTCAACAAATTCGTTCATGTGATAATTTTGCTGATATGTTCACTAAGGCATTGCCAACCTTAATGTTTGAGAAGTTAAAATACAATATTGAAATGAATTGACTTCATGAAACAAAAGTGATGTTTTCATCAGGCAGAGGCAAATACGCGCTGTACTCTTTTTCCCTTAACTAAGGTTTTATCCCACTGGGTATTTCTTGCATGGGTTTTAATGAGGCATCAAGTAATGTGTATTACAAGATATGTGTACTGTTTTTCATTCACTAAGATTTTTTCCTACAAGGGTTTTTCTTAGTAAGGTTTTAACGAGGCGCATTATCTATAGACATCCAAGGGGGAGTGTTATGAAATATTATAATATTAGTGGATGTCTATAACTCCTAAAGAAGTTACCTCCACTACTCTTCTCCATTAACCTCCCACTACTTCTTACCATTATGGTTGTAACTCCCACACCTCCATAACCTCCTCCATGAACTTTCCCCATGATCTCAATAGTTAATACCACGTTCATGGCATCCCTTTGTATTACCTATATTATCCTATAAGTAGAGGGTTTGGGCATCACATTGTACACACTTGAATACATGGAAGAAATAAGAATCTCTCCTCTCTTTCTCTCTATATCTCTTAGCTTGTTTTTCCTTGTTTTATATTGTTACTTTGAGCTTAGTTTCTTAACATAAATTGTCACGATCCGAAATCCCACCTTCAGGCCGTGATGGCGTCTAACGTTGAACCCGCTAGACAAGCCAACGTTCCGATTATTACCTTTATTTCTTTATTATTGACAACTGAAATAACAGTGATAAACTAGAATAATTATAATTAAAAGTGCGGAAGATAAGAAATTCAACAACTTAAATAATACGTCTTACGAAATTTCCTTAAATACACCCCCATAACTGGTATCACGATCTCACGGACAATCTAAGATTTACTAAAAATAAAGGTCTGAAATAAATAAGTACAAATGTCTTGGAAATACATGAAAAGACAGAAAAGGAAAGGGATAGGAGGTGACGCCAAGGCCTGCAGACGCCTGTAGGACTACCTTAGTGTCGCCTGTGGACTGAAGGATACTCCCTCGATCACTGTCCACCGGGTCCGGTACCGTAATCTGCACAACATAAAGAAGTGCAGGTGTAGCATCAGTACAACCGACCCCATGTACTGAGTAAGTCCGGAGCCTAACCTCAGAGAAGTAGTGACGAGGCTAGGACACGACAACAAATAAACGCCCATGCAATTCAATAATATAACGGAAAGTAATGACATGAAGTAGGCAAGTAAGTACAACAACGGGGGAGAACATGCTGAGGAAAAAGGGGTAACAACTATTGAAATGACGGAACAAGACAACAATTGAAATAATTAAGTATCAGCAAGAATTTTAACAACTCTGAACAAAGAAGTAAACTGAAACGGCACGGCATGTCCCCTTGTGCTATAATATCACAAAAACACGGCACAGAATGTCCCCTCATGCATAAATAAATAATCACTCAGCACAGAATGTCCCCTCGTGCATAAATAAATAATCACTCGGCACAGAATGTCCCCTCGTGCATAAATAATAATCATCGGCACAGAATGTCCCCTCGTGCATAAATAAATAATCACTCGGCACAGAATGTCCCCTCGTGCATAAATAATAATCATCGGCACAGAATGTCCCCTCGTGCATAAATAAATAATCACTCGGCACGGGATGTCCCCTCATGCATAAATAAATAATCACTCGGCACGGAATGTCCCCTCGTGCATAGATATCAACATAAACATAACAATTTGCAGGAAAATCAACAACAAGAAACCTTAAATGCACAGATATAGTCAACAAGAATAATACCGTACCGGCAAGAGACACAGCTATAACCAATCCTACACATGTGTATAATTCAACAAAGTACTCCTCAAACTGATCAACTACTCAACGGTACTCATAACTAATAATTTCCATCAAGAGAATAACCACCAAGTTGCAGTTTAATCCATAACACGGTAAATATCAAAGAAAACCAAATAATTCATAACATTCGACTCACGGTCATGCTTGACAAAAACATATAGGTACTCGTCACCTCACCTATACATTGAACACGGTGTAAACACATAACAAATAAGACTCGATACCTATTCCCTCAAGCTAAGGTTAGGCCAAACACTTACCTCGACTCCAAGAATCCAAATCAAGCCTCTAGCACCGCTTTTCCTTTCGAACCCGACTCCGAATCAATCGTATCTAGATGTAATTGACTCAGTAACATCAATAATTGCTTAACAATTCAATTCCAAAGCTTAATTATAGAATTTCCAACATTCTTCCCAAAAATCCAAAAATGGACCCCGAGCCCGCTTGGTTAAAACACGAGGTTCGGACCAAAACCCGATAACCCATTCCCCCACGAGCCCGAATATATAATTTGTTTTGAAATACGACCCTAAAACGAGGTCAAATTCCCAAATAATCAAAAAACCCTAACTCTACTCAAAACCCCAATTTCTACCTTTGTTTTTATGAATTTAGGCCTAGAATCTAATAGATGTTGATGAAAATGGAAGGAAACAAGTTGAAGATTACTTACCTAAGAGGTTATGGTGGAGAAATACTTCAAAAATTTCCTATGAGCTTTGGAGAAGAAGGGGTTTATTAAAAATGGCCAATATCCCGTAATAGCATTATGTTTTTGACACTTGAAAATAACTGGGCGTTTTGGTCTATGCGATCGCGAAGAAGGGGTTGCAATCGCATAGAGGACTGGTTCTTAAGCTCCGCGATCGTGAAGAATAAAGTGCGATCGCACAACTCTACAGACTCCACCCTACGTGATCGCAGACAACTAGATGCGGTCGCACTGAACATCTACCTGCCCCCCAGCTCTCCTATACCTATGCAGTCGCAGACTTATCTATGCGATCTCACAGAGTGACAGAATCCCTTCCCCTCACACTACACTATGTGATCGCAGATGCTCTTATGCAGATCGCATAGTGTTAGACACCAGACACCAGAAACAACCTCCCAACACCAGATTTTTCTTAGTTTTGTACTTCGACACCTACCCGAAACTCACCCGAGCCCTCGGGGCTCAAAATCAAATATGCACACAACCTAAAATATATCCTACGGACTTATTTGTTAATCAAATCACCAAATTAACATAAAAAACATCGAATTAAACCTCAAAACCTCTTAAACTTTAAAAGTCCGTTTCTTACCAAACATTACAGATAACACATATAACACATATCGAACCTGTTCCGGGCTCCGAAATCATAATACGGGCCCGTTATCACAGGATTTACCTCAAATTTTATTTTCAAAAAGCTTTATATTTTTCAGAAAATAATTTTCTTTAAAAATTTATTTCTCGGACTTGGGACCTCAGAATTCGATTCCGGGCATACGCCCAAGTCCCATATTTTCTTAGGGACCCTCCGGGACCGTCAACTCACGGGTCCGGGTCCGTTTACCAAAAATATTGACCAAAGTCAACTTTAGTCAAATAATTAATGTGAACTTATCATTTTATCAATTGTTGACATAACGGCTTCCCGGCTACACGCCCGGGCTGCGCACGCTCATCGAGTGAGATAAAAGGAGGCTTTCATGGCCTCAGAACACAGATTTAGCTAAAATTATACGGGATGACCTTTTGGGTCATCAGATAAATCAAGTAATGAGTAAGAAATGATATTTTGAAAATATATATACTATTTGAAAAATGTGAGGGCAAAATTGGGTATCAACAAAGATATATATGCTAAACATCATGTAGCCTCCTGTTTAGAAGTATGGTACACGATATACCCATAAATAAAACTCTACTGGATTCGTTTTGCAGACTTCCTAGGACAAATCTACTCCGATACCAATTGTCGCACCCAACCTTGCGAACCAACGTCCATACTTACTTTTTATCATGAATCTGGGCAGACAAAGCCACCCGATATGATATCAAATTAATAAATGTTCATAATTAATTGTGAAACCTTATATTTTACCAGTCGTGCCAGAGAAAAAAACTGCCGTACATATCTTTTTAAAGGACTGCATGTGCTTCCTGAGTTATTTGCATCTATAGGGATTATATTTATCCACAGTGATAATCATGAGCCCCTTTACTTAAATTCTCACCAATTTCGCTTTTGATTCTAGCCTAAATTGTTTTACAAATTTTTATAAAGCTTGAGAGCTTGTTGGGTACTAAACCTGATAATGTTGTAGATCCTCAAAAAGGAGAAAGTTGCGCATGTTTTATATTCAGTCTAGAAACTCCGTCCCCGGGCCACCAAATCTGATGAAATGTAATCACTTTTTTGTCCGTAGGCGAGTACCGGCTGATTTATGCTAAAGGCTAAACTTGTCAATCCTTCAACTTTTGGGTGGATAAAGAATGCGGATGTAACAAAATACTTATGATGTTATCAAACATTGATGTTATGTTGTAGAGTTTAAGTACAGCACCACGGACTCACTGCAGTACTCAAAGCTTTACACCTCGAAAACATTTCACAAGGCTAAGGATCAATGATATCTTTGGGGTTCATACAAAAAAAAAAAACATGAAGCTAGGATCATTTCCATTTATTATTAAGACACATTAGAAATGAAACGCAGAGTTCCAGAAAGGAAAACGATCGACCACTCTTTATAAAGGGCAATCGAGGATGGCGTAAACACTTATTTATTTGCTTATTGGGCCTATTTAGATGGGACAAAGACGATTTGATCATCTTGAAGAAAATGGCAAATTGGTGTAGTTCCAGGCTTAACTTTTAGAAATACAAAAGGGAATGCCTTTGGGTTCCAAAAAGATGTATCTCTGTGGCACACCGACAGTGCTTTCACTTGTGTTCCATCATCACCAACCATATATACCATAAATGTTTTGGTGCTTCCTCCAACATGACAATAATGCAATGCATATGCGTAGTTAAGCTTGTGGCATACCATAGTATCCCCATCAGCTATCTGTTGAACTTGTTCAATGGTGTATCTTTGCGATTTCTGAGTTTCCCCTTGTACCTCTGATGTAATAGCGAGGATATTGTTTGTCCCGAGCATGGATAAGCTGAAATCTACCATAGACTCCAAAGAAGTTGCACATATTTTCTTCTCTTTATGTTCTACTTCTGGCTCTTCACAAAGTTTGATTGTTTTCTCAATTGTTTGTGCATCCTTTGATCCACTATCTATCGAAAAATGATTGTTAATCTCTGAGATTTTCTCCATTGAGAAGGGAATCGATTTCACAAATTGGCGAGGCAAAAAGGGTGCTTCATTTTTATTTAGGAGAGAGGGAAAGCTGATCACTTTGCCTTTCTCCAAGTCCTTTTCAACTAAGAAGTACTGTTTCAAAGGATGATCATCTTTAATATCAGTCTCTGAACTGCTTCCTTCATCAGTTACTTGTTGGAGCTCATTCTTGTTAGTATCACAATTCATGCTAGGGTTTTCCTTTCTTAGCACACGACGATCATACTTTGTAGCAGCTTTCTCTTTAGTGTTAGTGTGGTATTTTTCCAGCTCACGAAGATTTTCCTCTGTAGCAGCATGATGCCAGCTAATGGCTATATATCCACTTAAACCGTAGTATACTTTCTTCTTAATATTAGAGTAATCATCTTGTTTTAGCTCAGGAACAACATCATCTGCAAAATCACCACAGGAATCATTTTCACCAAATAGTTGAACGATGACAAAATTAAGTGGTTTCGATGATTTTGTTCAAGAAGAAGAGTTTTCTTCGAACCTGTCGTTTTTGACTGGATCTCATACTATCTTACTGAGAACTTCAATTAAATAACTGGTATTCATCCCTCTTTTCACCATTCGTGTCAGGAAAGAATGTGGAGAATTCACTTCGCTCACTTAATCTGTTTTCTTTTGACCTTCTTTAATTAGCATAGAAATTTCTTCAATATTACAAAGAATGAAGAATTTATGACAAACATATAATTATATTGCTCAGTTCAAACTATATCCATTTGGAGTAGTATATCTTTTTGTACATGATTTTTTATGTTTATATATTAGAAATATTAAAATAACACAAAGGATCTTCGCTAGAAGCAAAAAATCTCTTCTTCTATTCAAATTTAATGGCTATGTTCACCCATTTCCTCTTAATAAACAAATAAAATTAAGTCACACAATATGCAAAAAGACATGTGAAGACAAATAATTAAGCTATCGACAAAATTCTCTCAACATATAATGTAAACCATGACCAGTGAGTATTCATAAAGCCAATCTTAATACGTTTGGGATTGAGGCACTAGTTGAAGACAGACCTGGATTGGGAAGGTAATCTTTGATGACTCGGGGGATACGAGTGTTTGGCAATTTCAGTTTCCAATAAACCACCGGAGATATCGCTGCACGAGTACTTGCCACAAAAGCAAGCTACATATATAAAATAATAAATAATTTTCTGTCAATATCTTCCATATAAACAATAAGCCTTCCATTTCCGAACACTTATGGTTAATTGTCATTGAATAATATAGGAGTATATGAGAATTGATTAAAGTATCATGCAAAAATTATGTACCTCCTCAATTATTCTTTTAATATCCATAAGTATATAGTAATAGTTTCAGAATGAAATGATAATTAGGCAAGGATGAAAATTAAATAAAATGTATAAAGATAAGACAAAAACGATATAAAAACGCTACTCACCAAGAAGATGATGAGGAAGTAGCGCAGCTGCAACTTCATTGCTACGATATATATTGTAGAAATAGCTAACGGACTGAAAGCAAAACATGGATGTAGAACAGAAACTTTCCTTTATTTATAGGCGAAAAATACACTTCGTACTCACTAAGTGAAAACATAAATTAATGTCGTGGATTACTTACAAATTACGTGTTGAAAAATACGCGGGATGCTGATGATAAACAGATCTCGATGAATGAAGTAATCAAGGATTATGATATTCCATACTCTTTCCGTTCTAGTTTATGTGAACATAATTTCTGTTTGGTCCGTTCCAAAGAAAAAGGATCTCTTTCTAAATTTGAAAGCAATTTAGCTTAAACTTCCAATTTTACCCTTAGTGAGAAGTTTTTACAGCCACACAAATATTCTGAACTCTTTTTTGACTTGTTTAGAATCATAAATTTAAAAAAAATCATTTTTTCTTAAATTCCGCACCCAATCAAATATGTTCACATAAATTGGAACGAAGTAGTAGTATAATTTGTCGTTGCCAACTAGAGTACTAATTTTGAAAAGAACAAAAAATCTATTACAGTTTTTCGAATTTTTCGTTTCTTCTAAACAGTTTCTACTATAATCAAAAAGTATAAAATATCCATTTCTTTTTTGTCTAAAAAAAACTTGTTTCCATGTGAAATAACAATCCAAAGACCAAAATTTGTTATTTAATCTGTATTGCTGTAAAATAAATAAAACAATAAACTTTCTGAAAATACAAAAACAGAAAGTTAGTAGAACTAGAACGTCAAAATAAATTCTGGAAAACAGTATAGGAATAAATCGAGCCCACTGAATATAATTAAAACGGATTTAAAATAATCCGGGAAAGAAAAACGGACCAGACCAAACCGGGTCGCGGGTTATTCCGGATTGAATTTTCGTTATTAATTAATTAAATAATTTGAAGGAATTTTGTCCAAAAAGATTAATCAATCAATCTTTGACCAAATCCGAAGCCGAAGCCGAGCCGAGCGAGCGACGACGACGACGGCGACGGCGCGAGACTTGCCTTCTTCTCAACTCTTTAAGAGCTAGAAGAAGAGTTTCTCTATATATATACATAGATTTTCTTTCCTTCTTCCAATGAGGGACAAAGTGAACTAATTCAAAATTTCACTTCCCTCCAATTCTTTTCTCACCATTTTCTATTCATTCTCTTTAAGCTACACCAAGCTTAAAATTAAGCTACACTAAGCTTAAAGACCAACAATCCCCCACATGAATGGCGAATGGCTATAAAATAAAGGAATGCACGTACGTATGTGTGTTTTACATGCAAGAATTAATTGCATCTGGATACGTTGGTTTCCCTTTGAACTTTCCGTAGTGAACTTATATCGGGTATACTCGGTCAATCGGCAGATTTGATATCTTTGAACCGTCGAGCTTTGTTGTATACCTAGACAACATAAGTCACACAATCAATCCTTAACCATCTATGGTTCTCACGGTTGTGTTCATTTCAGCCATGAACACCGCCTGGTTTCATGAGTGCTTAGAAAATGGGCCTTTACTTTCATTCCCCTTTAAGCGGCTTACACTTCACACTCACATAGGTGATTCCTAAACTTGTTATCCTAAAGACACACTTCTGGTCATATCCTGCCAGACTTAGCAAATCATTAAAAAGCTTTAAGCTTTATTGACTCATCAAAAATCCTTAATGCTTTACCTTGATTTTGAACATTGTCTTCATCACGAGAATGGGTTGAGTTATTTGACAATGTTGAACCGTCATTCATAACTTTGTTTGATCTCTTTGAACCTAGATCTTGGGACTCCAGTCTGCTAGGTAGAGTTACCGCCATGATGACTTGTCCTAGGCCTTAACCCCATTCCCTTTGATGGTCTTTCAACTGCCTCTCTAGATAGGCCTTTTGTAAGTGGATCTGACACGTTATCTCTTTACTTTACATATTCAATTGTGATAACACCACTAGAGAGTAGTTGTCTAACAGTATTATGTCTCCGTCGTATATGACGAGATTTTCCGTTATACATAACGCTCCCTGCCCTGCCTATTGCCGCTTGACTATCCCAATGTATACAAATAGGTGCCAATGGTGTGGGCCAAAATGGAATATCTTCCAAGAAATTCCGGATCCATTCAGCTTCTTCACCGACCTTATCTAAAGCTATGAATTCAGATTCCATTGTAGAACGGGAGATGCACGTTTGTTTGGATGATTTCCAAGTCACTTCTCCACCCCCAATTGTGAAAACATATCCACTCGCGGATTTAACTTCAGATGATCCGGTGATCCAATTTGCATCACTATATCCCTCGATCACGGAGGGATATTTGTTATAGTGCAACTCATATTATGGGTATGTTTCAGATACCTCAAAACTCGTTTGATTGACATCCAATGTATATGATTGGGATTACTTGTAAATCGACTCAGTTTTCTAATAGCATATGCTATATCTAGTCGGGTACAATTCATGATATACATCAAACTTCCCAATACTTTTGCATAGTCCAATTGTGAGTCACTTTCACCTTCATTATTTTGAAGTGCATAAGTCACGTCAGTTGGAGTCTTGGCAATTTTGAAATCCAAATACTTGAACTTGTCAAGTACCTTTTCTATGTAGTGAGATTGTGATAATGCTAGACCTTGTGGAGTCTTGTGAATTCTGATTCCTAAGATCACATTAGCAACACCTAAGTCTTTCATGTCGAATTTGCTAGCCAGCATGCGCTTTGTAGCATTTATATCTGCCATACTTTTGCTCATTATCAACATGTCATCAACATATAAACAAACAATGACTTCATGACCTGGAGTATTTTTAATGTAAACACATTTGTCGCACTCGTTGATTTTAAACCCACTTGCCAATATTGTTTAGTCAAATTTGGCATGCCATTGTTTGGGTGCTTGTTTAAGTCCATAAAGCGACTTAACAAGTTTGCAGACTTCCTTTTCTTTACCAGGAACGACAAAACCCTCAGGTTGTTCCATGTAAATCTCTTCCTCCAATTCTCCATTTAAGAAAGTTGTTTTAACATCCATTTGATGGATTTAAAGACCATACACGGCCGCTAATGCCACTAACATCCTAATAGATGTTATCCTCATTACTTGCGAGTAAGTGCCAAAGTAATCAAGGCCTTCCTTTTGTCTATAACCTTTGACAACAAGTCTTGCCTTATATTTGTCAATAGTGCCATAAACTTTCATTTTCCGTTTAAAGATCCATTTCGAACCTAAAGGCTTATTTCCAGGAGGAAGATCAACCAATTCCCATGTATGGTTATTTAAAATTGATATAATCTCACTATTGACTGCCTCTTTCCAAAACGTTGAATCAGAAGACGACATAGCTGCTTTAAAAGTTTGAGGTTCATTTTCAAGCAAGAATGTCACAAAATCTGGTCCAAAGGAAGTAGATGTTCTTTGACGTTTTCTACGCCTTGGATTTTCTACACTTGGAGTATTTTCCTTTGGTTCTTCCCGAGGTCATTTAGGTCTTTCACTTAACGACTCACATTCATTTTTATACGAATAAATGCTTTCAAAGAAATAACCATTATCTGATTCCATTACCGTATTAACATGAATCTCGGGATTATCAGATTTATGGACCAAAAACCGACATGCTTTACTATTTGTAGCATATCTAATGAAAACGCAATCTACTGTTTTTGGTCCGATTTTAACCCTTTTAGGTAAAGGAATTTGTACCTTTGCTAGACACCCCAACACTTTGAAATATTTCAAGTTGGGTTTTCTTCCTTTTCATTTTTCATATGGAATAGATTGCGTTTTGTTGTGGGGTACTCTGTTGAGTATTCTGTTAGCTGTAAGGATAGCTTCCCCCCCACAAACTCTGCGGTAATCCGAAACTTATTAATAAAGAATTCATCATTTTCTTTAATGTTCGATTTTCCCTTTCCGCAATTCCGTTGGATTGAGGTGTGTAAGGTGCAGTAGTTTGATGGATAATTCCATATTCCGAACATATTTCTGCAAACGGAGATTCATATTCTCCACCTCTATCACTTCTAATAATTTTGATCTTTTTATTCAATTGATTCTCCACTTCATTCTTGTATTGCTTAAATACTTCAATTACTTCATCCTTACTATTAAGCAAATAAACATAACAATATCGAGTGCAATCGTCCATAAAAGTAATAAAATACTTTTTCCCACCTCGAGATGGTGTCGACTTCATATCGCAAATGTCAGTATGAATTAAGTCTAAAGGATTTGAATTCCTTTCAACAGACTTATAAGGATGTTTTACAAACTTAGATTCACCACATATTTGACATTTCGATTTATTACACTCGAATTTAGGCAATACTTCTAAATTAGTTAACTTCCGCAAGGTTTTATAATCGACATGTCCTAAACGAATATTCCATAAATCATTTGACTCCAACAAATAAGAAAAAGCTGAAATTTTATTCATACTGTCAACAACAGTTTGAAAAGGCCCTCCATGAGGTAGCCTTTTCCAACATACATTTCATTCTTGCTTACAACAACTTTATCAGAAACAAATACACATTTGAATCCATTCTTCACAAGTAAAGAAGTAGAAACTAAATTCTTCCTAATAGTAGGAACATGAAGAATGTTGTTGAGCGTTAACACCTTGCCAGAATTCATCTTTAGGAATATCTTCCCATAACCTTCAATCTTGGCCGTTGAATTATTTCCCATGGAAATCTCTTCTTCGGGACCGACAGTAGAGTAAGTCGCAAATGTTTCTTTGGCATCACAAACATGTCGAGTGACTCCGGAGTCAATCCACCACTCTTTCGTATTTCCAACTAAGTTGCTTTCCGAAAGCGTTGCACAAAGATCATCAATATCATCATTCTTCTCCACTATGTTGGCCTGTCCCTTCTTCTTATCCTTTTTCGAGAGACGACAATCAGGGGCTTTGTGACAAACTCTTCCACAATTGTGGCAGTTGCCCTTGAATATCTTTTTGTTCTGCTCCTTAGTCTGCCCAGAAGATCTCTTCCTCTTCTTATTTTTTGGAGCAGTCTCCTCAACGATATTAACTTCCATGATCGTTGAATTTCCACGAGACTTCTTCTCGGCTATTTTGTTGTCTTCCCCAATCTTGAGACGAATCACAAGATCTTCCAACTTCATTTCTTTGCGCTTGTGCTTAAGATAGTTCTTGAAATCTCTCCACGAAGGAGGCAACTTTTCAATCATTGCAGCCACTTGAAATGTTTCTTTCACGACCATACCTTCAGCAATAAGGTCGTGAAAAATAAGTTGAAGCTTCTGAACTTGGGTTCCCATTATTTTTCTGTCCATCATTTTATAGTCTAGAAACTTGGCAACCACAAACTTCTTCAAGCATGCATCTTCTGTCTTGTACTTCTTCTCAAGTGCGTCCCATAATTATTTCGAAGTATTCATCGCACTGTACACATTGTACAGGTCATCCTCTAAAGCACTTAAGATATAGCCTTTGCAAAGGAAATCTGCCTGCTTCCACGCCTTAACAATCACGAATTTTTCACTGTCCGGCAAGTCCGCAGCAAGCACTGGAGGCTCTTCACTAGTGAATTTCTGCATACCAAGTGTGGTAAGCAAGAAGATCACCCTTTGCTGCCATCCATTGAAGTTGACTCCAGAAAATTTCCCCGATTTCTCAGCAGGAGGAACAGTAGTGTGGCTTGACGAGGCTATCGTTGTTGCAGCAACAATCATAGAAGGATTTCTGTTATCAATTGCCATTTCTCACTGTCAACAACAGAAGAGTTCAATTAATGGCAAGACCAGAACAATAAACAATACTGTAATTAATAATAAACAGTATGTATAATAAATAAAAACCGAAGTTTTTATATACTGTTTCACAGAAAACGATAAAGTTTTTATGTTCTTCAAATCGTATTCTGAACTTCTAAACTCTGATGAAGTTTTTATATCTTCAAATCAGAATAATAAAATTCAGAAGGAGTATAAAACCACACAGGTTTTAATCTCCACAAACAGAATACAGAATATTATAAATTAATTTCCTTAAGATTGTTATGTAATGTGTATTGCTGTAAAATAAATAAAATAGTAAACTTTCTGAAAATACAGAAACAGAAAGTTAGTAGAACTAGAACGTCAAAATAAATTCTGGAATACAGTATAGGAATAACCCGAGCCCACTAAATACATAGTGTGTCCATAAGGAAATTATTCCCCTCAAGTACCCGAGATTTCAGAATATATCCTCCCATGATAGAACGATTTAACTCACCAGCGTATCAGTACCAAAAACTCTGGTGATCGGCGAACCACTCGATAGTCGTAAAACACACTGGAATATTTTGTACAGAAGAAGAAGAAGATCAGAATATTTTGTAAGTAAAAATTCTGGGATTCAAGGCATATTTATTGCCAATTTCGTACTGTTTCTGAAAAGATTTTGTAACCTTTCAGAACAGCCATAACTGTTGGAACAGATATGAATATTGCGGAAAAATTAAAACGGATTTAAAATAATCCGGGAAAGAAAAACGGACCAGACCGTACCGGGGCGCGGGTCATGGGTTATTCCGAATTGAATTTTCGTCCGAAGCCGAAGCCGAGCCAAGTGAGCGACGACGACGATGGCGCGAGGCTTGCCTTCTTCTCAACTATTTAAGAGCTAGAAGAAGAGCTTCTCTATATATACACATAGATTTTCTTTCCTTCTTCCAATGAGGGACAAAGTGCACTAATTCAAAATTTCACTTCCCTCCATTTCTTTTCCCATCATTTTCCATTCATTCTCCATTTCTTTTCCCACCATTTTTCATTCATTCTTTTTAAGCTACAACAAACTTAAAATTAAGCTACACTAAGCTTAAAAACCAACAAAATTATCCACATGGATTTTTCTTGTTCGGGATAACTATGAAGGTCAATTATGAGTAAAGTATTCAAGTTTGGTTCTCGAGATTATAACCTACATTTTATATTCTTAATTGATTATGCTATTCAGCTTTATATCCGTTGCTCATTATTTTCACTCCTCACTCCTATTAATTTAGAATTAGAGGCTTTAACGTACAAGTAACATTACTGTTTTTCTATAAAATATATTTTATCTGGTAGCTTATCCATCTATACTTATTAATAATATTTTTTGTATACAGTCAAAATCGGGAACGCCCGATTTTGTATCGAGATTAGGTTGGCAGGCCAAGGTTCGGTCCGATGTTATATCAAATCGCAACATGAAGATACATTAGCAAGGTCGTAATTTGAGGACCAATTGAGATCTAGACCAGCTGAGATCGAGACCGAACAGAATAGGCATCGAGCGAGACCGAAGAAAGCCTGTTGATTTGAATAACGGAAAGCCGAGATATCCGTGATCCGGCAAGGATCGTGGCAAAAATCTCGACACATATCAAATCAAGGCTGGTTATTTAGCCAATCATGGGATTTTCTTCTGTATTTAGAATTGTACCATAAGAAGAATTCCTCTACTATATAAAAGAGGTCCTAATCATTTTGTAATCATCTCATTTTTTCATGCATAACAAAGCTATCTTATATTTTCTCCCTTAAGCATTCTTGCTCCATTGTTCAGTTCATATTTTTCAATTATATACTAAGTCGGTTCGAGGGCGGTCTAGCTCGAGGGCCAAGCTGCGCTTTGTATTGGTTTGCTTTATTTTACAGTTAATTTCTAACATTAACGCTCATATTCCTCAATTTGTGCCAAGTGAAATCACGTATCCTTAAAACTACTTATAAATTTAATTGTTATCCGATTTTAAAAGTAAACAGTTTGGCACCTAACATGGGGCTAAGGATAATAGTGATTGTCTGGTACTAATTTTAATAACACACACTGCTTTACACTTGTTCTTGTAAGCGTTTTTGATTTCAGGATCATCATGTTAGCTACCCCAGGAAACGAAGTGCCTCTAGTTGAACTCGAGGGGGTACCAGTTGCAGACCCCATCGACGTCAGTACCCATGTTTCCTTAAATGAAAATTTGGGCGTTGACCCCAAAAATAGCGTTCGCAGAGACGTTCGATCATCCGGTCAGGACACACAGGGCGGCGAAGATGGAGAAATTAGCCTTCGAATAATATTCGAAATGTTGCAGGATCAACAAGCTACAATAGCACAACTCCAAAATTAGAACAATGCACTGAGTAAGGTCGAACCTGAGCCATCACTGGAGGTTGTTCACAGGGCCGAACCAGTGCCGGGGAGGTCAAACGCGAACGAATCAGGGACCGACCCCACTATTATGAAAATGTTCGAGGAGCTAACAAAGCGAATCTGATCAGGGGAGACGAAGATTGAAGTGAATGATAAAAAGGTGGAAACATATAACTCCCGAGTTGATCAAATTCCGGGGGCACCGCGGATTTTGAAGGGTTTGGATTCAAAGAAGTTCGTGCAAAAGCCTTTCCTCCCGAGCGCAGCTCCTAAGCCCATCCCAAAGAAATTCCTCATGCCAGAAATTCCTAAGTATAATGGAACTACCGATCCCAACGAACATGTCAATTCCTAAACATACACAATAAAGGGGAACAATCTAAAGGACGATGAGATTTAGTCCGTACTACTGAAGAAATTCGGAGAAACCTTATCCAAAGCGGAGCTGATATGGTACCATAATTTTCCGCCCAACGCCATTGATTCCCTTTCCATGCTCGCATATTCCTTTGTCAAAGAACATGGCGGAGCATGAAGGTCGACACTAGGAAGTCAGACCTCTTCAAAGTGAAGCAGAAAGTTAACGGGATGCTCAGAGATTTCGTATCTCGATTCCAAATGGAACATATGGATCTACCCCCGGTCGCCGATGATTGGGTCATTCAGACTTTCACTCAAAGGCTAAACATACGAAGCTCGGTGGCCTCATAACTGTTATAACAGAATTTGATCGAATATCTAGCTGTAACCTGGGCCGATGCACATAATCGGTACCAGTCAAAGATTAGGGTCGATGACGACCAGTTGAGGGCTCCTTCCGGGTCCATTTATCCAAACATGCCCATCAACAGAGTTCAAAGGGATATTGACCAAGAACCAAGGTCGAGCAGAGATTGATATCAGCCATACGGTGGAGATTGGAGAAACAAAGCGCCTTGACGCAACCCCGTTCGAAGTGATATAAGAAATGATCGAAGACAGAGCTCCTAAGGGCTTATGAGTAAGAGTTATTTGACAGGAATGTTGAACCCAAAGAAGCACCACGACTATCGGAGTACTACTTCAACGTTGATGCGTCAGCTATTGTATCAGCCATCGGACGCATCAAAGACACCAAGTGGCCTCGACCTCTACAGACCGATCCGGCCCAGATAAATACTAATCAAATGTGCAAGTATCATGGCACCCATGGCCATAAAAAAAATATTGCAGACAGTTAAGGGAGGAGGTATCCCGTTTGTTTAATGAGGGGAATCTTCGAGAATTCATGAGCGACTGGACTAAGAACCACATCAAGGACAGAGATGCAAACATGAAGAATGAACAAGAAGAGTCACACCATGTAATTCACATGATCGTTGGTAGGATCGACATTCCACAGAGATCCATATTCAAGAGCACCAAGGTGTCGTTCACTAGGGAAAGCGAACTCGAGACTACGTACCGGAAGGGACTTTGTCTTTCAGTGTTGAGGATGTAGAAGGGATCTAGCAACCCCATAACGATGCACTGGTAACATCTGTTCTTATGAAGAAAATTAAAGTTAAACGTGTTTTGATTGATCCAGATAGCTCGGCCTACAAGATGAAATTTTGCCCGCAACTCGAGTTCTTAACAACTTCAACATGGCAAGCGAAACCACCAAAGATGAAATCACTTTTCCAGGGAACATGGTCGGGACTGTCCAAGAAATAAAGTTCCATGTGATCGAGTGTAACGACCTGGCCGGTCGTTTTGAGAGTTAGCACCCCGAACCCCTTAAAAAAGCTTCTCCCATGTCTTATTATGCTAATGGAACGAGTCGGAGAGTTGACTGATGAAAATTGGAGTGTTTTCAGACATATAGTCCTTTAAGGTGAGCTTTGACCTTAGAAATTGGACCGTAGCGGGAGCTGTAAAAAGATGGACCCGAAATGGAAATCTGTCGACTCCGTTATATGTTGAGTGATTTCAAGGTTGGGAGCGTGTTCGGAATGTGTTTTTGAGGCCAGACGTAGATTTAGGCTTGAATTGGCGAAAGTTAGAATTTTGGCGATTTCGGTCGATAGGTGAGATTTTGATATCGAGCTCGGAATGGAATTCCGAAAGAGACAATAGGTCCGGAATGTTATTTATGACCTGTGTGTAAAATTCGGACGAGTTTAGACGTGGTTCAGCGTCAGATGTGAATTCTTGAAAATTCCTAAGTTCTTAAGCTTGAATCTATGCATGTTTGATGATTTTGATGTTATGGAGCGTGTTTTTAAGGCTCGACCGA
>MDKH01196865.1:0-22226 GCA_005239495.1 Nicotiana undulata | reverse complement strand
TTCAACCCCAAAACCAAATTAATCAAACTTAAGAACTTGGAAATTCTAGAATCCACTTCATTATGCCGAACGGGTCTATACTACTCGGAATGACCCCGAATTTTGCAGAAAAGTCATAAATGACTATACAGAACTATTGCCGGTCTCGGAATTCCATTCGGACCTCGATAGCATAAATTCACATCCCAACCCAAATTCTAAAGATAAGGAAATCCTGATTTCCATTTCGGGCGCCGAAAAGCTCCCGGGTCATCAGAAACCCGAATCGAACATACGCCCAAGTCTGAAACCATCATACGGAGCTACTGGAGCTGCCAGAACTCAATTCCGAGGTCGTTTGCTCAAAGTGTTGCCCGAAGTCAAACTTGGCCAAAAAGGCCAGCCTTAAGGAACAAAGTGTTCCTAAACCATCAAATTCATTCCAGAATCCCGAACCACCCGCTCCCGCGAGTCATAAAGCACGAATAGCCGCTATGGAAGGTTTCATTTAAGGAAACGGGATCCTAACACGCAAAACGACCAGCTGGGTCGTTACATTCTCCCCCTCTTAAACAAATGTTCATCCTCGAACGGGACTAGAATCGTACCTGGAGTGCGGAATAGCTGTGGATATCTGCTCCGCACGTCCTGCTCTGACTCCCAAGTTGCCTCCTCAACCGTTTGGCCCCTCTACTGGACCTTAACCGCAGAAACTGTCTTAGACCTCAACTGGCGGTCCTGCCTATCAATAATGGCAACTGGCTCCTCCTCATAGCCCAACTTCTCATCTAACTGGATAGTGCTTTAATCAACCACATGCGAGAAGTCGGCGTGATACCTCCGAATCATGGAAACATGAAAAACTGGATGAACTCCTGATAAGGCTGGAGGTAAAGCAAGCTCATAGCAACCTCTCCAACCCGCTTCAGCACCTCGAAAGGACCTATAAACCTGGGGCTCAACTTGCCCTTCTTCCCGAATCTTATAATGCCCTTCATTGGCGAGACCTTCAACATAACCTTATCTCCCTCCATGAACGCTACATCACGTTCCCGCTGATCTGCATAGCTCTTCTGCCTAGATTGTGCTGTACGAAGTCTTTCCTGAATAATCTTCACCTTTTCCAAGGTATCTCTCACCAAATCTGTACCATATTGCTTGGCCTCGCCAGGCTCAAACCACCCAATCGGAGAACGGCATTGCCGACCATATAAAGCCTCAAATGGAGCCATCTCGATGCCGGACTAATAACTATTATTGTATGCAAACTCCGCTAAAGGCAAGAACTGATCCCACTGACCCCCAAAATCAATCACACAAGCCCTCAGCATATCCTCCAAGATCTGAATTGTACGCTCTGACTGGCCATCAGTCTGAGGGTGAAATGCTGAACCGAGGTCTATCTGAGTCCCCATCTTGCTGTGCAAAGCTCTCCAGAAGTGCGAAGTGAATTGAGGACCTCGATCTGAAATGATAGACACTGGCACACCATGCAACCGGACTATCTCACGAAGGTAAATCTGAGCCAACCTCTCTGTAGTGTAAGTGGTAGCCACAGGAATGAAATGCGCTGATTTGGTCAGTCTGTCCACAATGACCCAAGCTGCGTCAACCTTCTGCAAGGTCCGAGGCAACCCAACCACGAAGTCCATGGTGATACGCTCCCATTTCCACTGAGGGATGGGTATCTGCTGAAACAAGCCTCCTGGCCGCTGATGCTCGTACTTAACTTGCTGACAATTAAGACACTTGGCCACATACTAAACAATGTCCTTCTTCATCCGCCTCCACCAGTAGTGCTACTTCAAATCACGGTACATCTTCGTAGCTCCTAGGTGAATAGAATACCAAGAATTGTGAGCCTTTGCTAGAATCCTCTCCCTCAGGTCATCAATATTAGGAACACACAATCGGCCCTGGAGTCGCAGAACACAATCCTCGCCTAAAGTAATCTCCTTGGCCCTGCCCTGGACCACCGTATCCCGAAGCTCTGCTAGACGTGGATTATCAAACCGTCGAGCCTTAATCTCCCCCAATAGTGAGGACTGAGCAACCACATGAGCCAAAACTCGACGAGGCTCTGAAAGTTCCAATCTCACCAAACGGTTGGCCAAGGACTGAATGTCCAGGGCTAAAGGCCTCTCCTCAGCTGAGATGTAGGCCAAACTACCCATACTCGCTGCCCGCCTGCTCAAAGCATCCGCTACTACATTCGCCTTGCCCGGATGATACATAATAGTGAGATCATAGTCCTTCAATAACTCAATCCACCTTCGCTGTCTCAAATTAAGGTCCCTTTGCTTAAGAAAGTACTGCAGGTTGCGGTGGCTAGTATAGACCTCACAAGATACACCATACAAGTAATGCCGCCATATCTTCAAAGCACGAACAATCGCCGCCAACTCCAAATCGTGCACAGGGTAATTCTTTTCATGAACCTTCAGCTGTCGTGAAGCATAAGTAATAACCCTGCCATCCTGCATCAACACACATCCCAACCCGACGCGCGAGGCGTCGCAATACACTGTATACACTCAAGACTCAGAAGGCAATGATAACATTGGTGTTGAAGTCAATGCTAATTTGAGCTTCTGAAAGCTCGCCTCACAATCGTCGGACCACTGAAATGGAGCATTCTTCTGAGTCAATCTAGTCAGTGGAGCGGCAATAGAAGAGAATCCCTCCACGAATCGACGGTAATAACCTGCTAAACCTAGAAATCTCCTTATCTCTGAAGCTGAAGTAGGACGTGGCCAACTCTGAACTGCCTCAATCTTCTGCGGATCAACCTTGATACCCTCACCGGATACCACATGCCCCAGAAATGCCACAGACTCTAACCAAAACTCACACTTGGAGAAGTTAGCATATAGCTTCTGTTCTCGCAAGGTCTGAAGCACAACTCTCAAATGCTGCTCGTGCTCTCCCAGGCTCCGTGAGTAGATCAATATATCATCAATGAAATCAATAACAAAGGAGTAGATATACGTCCTAAATACCCTATTCATCAAATCCATAAACACTGCTGGGGCATTAGTCAAGCCAAAGGACATCACTAAGAACTCATAATGGCCGTATCTGGTGCAAAATGCAGTCTTCGGGACATCAAAAGTCCGAATATTCAACTGGTGATAACTTGACCTCAGATCAATCTTAGAGAACACACGAGCACCCTGTAGCTAACCAAACAAATCATCAATGCGCGGTAGAGGATACTTGTTCTTGATGGTCACTTTATTCAACTGGCGGTAGTCAATGCACATCCGCATAGACCCATCCTTCTTCTTCACAAATAAGACTGGAGCACCCCACGGCGATACACTTGGCCTAATAAACCCCTTGGCCAACAAATCCTCAAGCTTCTCCTTCAATTCCTTTAGCTCCTTAGGAGCCATACGATAGGGGGGAATAGAAATAGGCTGAGTATCTGGAGCCAAATCAATGCAAAAATCTAAATCTCGATCTGGAGGCATGCCTGGAAGATCTTAAGGAAACACGTCAGGAAACTCTCGAACAACTGGCACTGAATCAAGGGTAGGAGACTCGACGGTGGTGTCTCGCACATAAGCAAGATAAGATAGACACCCTTTCTCAACCATATGCCGAGCTTTCATGAAGGAAATGGCCCGGCCGAAGGCACTAAATGAAGAACTCCTCCACTCTAACCTCGGCGACTCAGGCATGGCTAATGCAACTGTCTTGGCATGGAAATCCAAGACAACATGATGAGGGGATAGCCAATCCATGCCCAAGATGACCTCGAAATCAACCATATCAAGCAACAACAGGTTGGCTCTAGTCTCAAACCCATAGAAAGTAATCACACAAGACCGGTAGACCCGATCTACCACTACAGAGTCGCCCACAGGAGTGGATACATACAAGGGAGAACCCAAAGACTCACAAATAACATCCAGAGAATGGGCAAATAATGCTGAGATATATGAATATGTAGACCCTGGATCAAATAGCACTGAAGCCTCTTTACCGCAAACTGAAATAATACCTGTAATCATAGCGTCTGAGGCCACTGCGTCTGCCCTGGCCGGAATAGCATAGAACCTGGCGGTAGCACCTGATGACTGAGCTCCCCCAGGAGGAGCTAGAGCTGAATGACCCCCTCCTGACTGGCCTCCCCCTCTAGGACGACCCCTTCCAATCTGACCTCCACCCTTAGGTGGTCGAACTGCTGGTGCGGGACCCATAGGCTGGTGACTCTGCTGAACGGCCTTGACCCTAAAGCAGGGGAAATCCCTCTTCACGTGGCCTAAGTCCCCACACTCATAACATCTCAGATATGACATACCCTACTGGCCTGAAGAGTAAGAGTCCCGAATGGCTGGAGTGCGATGAGAATCATCGGTCACAGCACTGAAATAGGAACCGGAGGATCTCTGATGGCTGGAGTAACCACTGGATGGACTGTGAATGGCTGGAGGACGGTAGGAGCGCTCTAGCATGACACAAAACTGAGGCCTCACTGAGACACCCGTGGGAGGAAATGGAGGTGCTGAATATGAAGGCCTACTGAACTGACCTCTGCCCCTAGCTGGAGCACCCCTGAAGTCACCTTTGAATCTGGCCCTCTTATCTTGCTGACCCTGCTGACCTGACTGACCTTGATCCCTGCTCCTCGTACGGTAACCCTTGATCCATCGAGCTATCTCGACCACCAGCTGGAATGGGGTACCCATCTCTACCTCTCTAGCCATGGAGGTCGTGATACCTGGATGTAAGCTTGCCACAAACCGTCGCACTCTCTTTGCATCAGTGGGAAATATCATAAGGTCATGGCGAGATAACTCTGAAAACCTCGCCTCATAGTCAGTCACAGTCATCTGCCCCTGCTCTAACCTCTCAAACAGACCCCGAAGCTCCTCTCTCTCAGACGGTGGAAGGTATTTGTCCAGAAATAGCTGTGTAAACTGCTCCCAAGTAACCGGTGGAGAGCCTGCTGGCCTACTGAGCACATAAGACTGCCACCATCTGCGAGCTCTGCCCTCTAACTGGAAAGTGGTGAAATCTACACCGTGTGACTCCAATATCCTCGTATTGTGCAGTCTGTCCCTGCACCTGTCGATGAAATCCTGGGCATCCTCACCCTGCTCGCCCTCAAAGCCTGGAGGACGAAGTCTAATCCATATGTCTAGTAACTTCTGTTGGTCGCCCTCTGCAATGGGCCTGGGCTCTGGCTGTACTACTATAGGCTGAGCTCCAATCACGGGCGGTGTACTCGGAATAGGATGCGCTGCTGCCGGTCCTGTGGCCTGAGCGGTAGGGGTCTGAGCTCCCCCTCCTGCCTGAGAGGTAGCAGGATCTGATGGAAGTACCCATGCCTGGGACATAGTGTCCATAAACCTCAACATGCGGCCCATAACCTCCTGGAAGCCTGGCGCTGTCATGAAGTCTGCTGGAGCAGGAGCAACTGGAGGCAACTCATCCTGTTCCTTAATAATAGGATCCTCAGGTGGTGCAACTGGTATGGCTCTGGGACGTCCTCGTCCTCTAACTCGGGCAGGTGCCCTACCCCTGCCCCTACCACGGCCTCGAGTGGCAGGGGTAGCGGCCTCTCTCGGATAAGGTACATGAGAAGTCCTCACCATCTGTGAGAGAATAGAAGATCAAGTTTAAGTACATCATTGATTGCACGATAGGATATGAACAAAAGAAGTTTCTTAACAGCCTATAGCCTCCTGAAGATAAGTACAGATGTCTCCGTACCGATCCACAAGACTCTAATGGGTCTGCCCGTGACTCGTGAGACTACGTGAACCTAAGGCTCTGATACCACGTTGTCACGACCCAAATCCTAATTCTAGTCGCGATGGCGCCCAAACAGCGGGGTCAGGCAAGCCTATAACCTTCACTAAGTGATACCCTCCCCATTCGACCGAACTAGTCAATAATTACCAGTTTAAAACAACTAACATGATACTAGCCTTGAGTGAAGGTAAAATCGTAGTAAATACAAGGCCGAAATAAGACATATACATAGTTATACAACCCAAAACCCAAAATATTTATATACCGCGTGTGTGCCAGGAACTAGTGTCACGGGCAACTACTGAATATACAATGACTACAATATATACAGAGTCTCAGTCTGAACAAAATGGACAGAGGATATAACAAAAGAACTCCAGGGTGAAACTAGGAAGTCGCCGGAAAAGCAACTCACCGTGAAGTATGACCACGCTATCAATATCTAGCACCGGCCTGATAATCAGACGTACCAGCCTCGGAACCTGTACAGTCAAGTACAGAAAATAAAAGAAAGTGCAGCATGAGTACATATTAAATAAATATGTACCCAGTGAGTATCCCGTCTAAACTCGAAGAAGTAGTGACGAGAGGTCGACTAGATACTCACTAAGGTCCAGAAGAAATCCCTCTCTGCAATCGCAGAGAAGGAAACCAGACAGGAATTTTTCTGGTTTTTCTAACTTAGCTCCCGGGGGTCTAAAAGACCCCCGAGCCCCCCGGGACCCCGTCCAAAAGCACCGGCAAGTCTACATTCATGATACGGACTCGCTCGAACTTCCGAAACATGAAAAACAACAACGGAACTCAAAATTCAACCCCAAAACCAAATTAATCAAACTTAGGAACTTGGAAATTCTAGAATCCACTTCTTTACGCCGAACTGGTCTATACTACTCGGAATGACCCCGAATTTTGCAGACAAGTCATAAATGACTATACGGAACTATTGCCGATCCCAGAATTCCATTCGGACCTCGATAGCATAAATTCACGTCCCAACCCAAATTTCAAAGATAAGGAAATCCTGATTTCCATTTCGGTCGCCGAAAAGCTCCCGGGTCATTAGAAACCCGAGCCAAACATACGCCCAAGTCCAAAATCATCATACGGAGCTACTGGAGCTGTCAGAACTCAATTCCGAGGTCGTTTGCTCAAAGTGTTGAACGAAGTCAAACTTGGCCAAAAAGGCCAGGCTTAAGGAACCAAGTGTTCCTAAACCATCCAATTCATTCCCAAATCCCGAACAACCTGCTCCCGCGAGTCATAAAGCACGAACAGCCACTATAGAAGGTTTAATTTAAAGAAACGGGATCCTAACACACAAAACGACCGGCTGGGTCATTACAGGCAAGGTCAAGATCGAAGAAGCTACTGCTGCAGAGGGAATAACAAGGACCGGCAGGGTCCATACGCCAAAACACTTGGCTGAATCAAGCAAACAGGCTTCCAACAGGCCACCCATCATTGAGACAGGCCCAAATGACCATTGGAGGAAGGTTCAAGCTAAAGAATACTCTGTCATTGATCAGCTGAGAAAAACCCCAGCTCAGATATCCATTATGTCACTGCTGCAAAATTCAGAGACACACAGAAATGCTTTGATGAAAGTGTTGAACGAAGCATATGTGCCAAACAACATCACAAGTGGGGAAATGGCCAATATGGTGGGTCAAGTGCTGGAGAGTCGTAATATCACTTTCCACAAGGAAGAACTGCCTCCCGAGGGGTTAGGACATAGCAAAGCACTGCACATCACTGTGCAATGTGAGGACTTCTTCATTACCAGGATTTTGATCGACGGGGGATCCAGTTTCAACATCTGTCCATTGACAACACTCAAGAAATTGGGGAAAGGGTTGTACAAGATAAGAGAGGGGTCGATGAATGTGAAAGCTTTCGACGGTTCACAGAGGTCGACCATCGGCGAGATCAGCCTTTGTTTGCAAATGGGGCCTACGTGGTTCGAAGTTGATTTTCAGGTGATAGACATATCGGCGTCCTACAACCTGTTATTAGGACGACTATGGATACATGCCGCTGGGGTCGTGGAATCAACGCTGATCAGGCAGAGAAATTTGAATGGAACCATCAAGAAGTAATCATCCACGTAGATGGAAGCAATCATATTTACAGTCGCCAGACCATTCCGGTGGTCGAAGGTAGAAGGAAGTTGGGTGGAGAAACTTACCACCACATTGAACGGGTCAACGCAATAGACAAAGACAAATAGTGGGATAGTAAAATAGCAAGCATGATGCACTGGAGAGGGTACAAGCCGGGTAAAGGACTCGGCAGGAATCTCCAAGGGATCTCCAAAACAATACAGCTCAAGCGCCATGGCACCACCTTCAGTCTGGGATACAAATATACTTGGGAAAAGTTCAAGAACTGGTCGCCACCCTGGAAAGATCCTTATTAACCCTTGGTGCAGCCAATACCACATCTGGAGCAGACCTTTCAGCAGGCCGATCTTATATGGGGGTCAGAGGAAGAAGAAGCACTTGCAGCATTGAAGAACCTATTCCTGGAAGAGGATGACATGGATTGTTGCGTCATTTTCGAGGAGGAAGGGGAGGAAGGCCCTTCCATCCAGGCCATGAGCAAAGGAGCATCTCTTAAGAACTGGACTATCATAACAGCCAGGGCCCGACGAGTCTCGGGGTAGCAAGGCTAAACAAGCTTTGTTCTTTTACCAAATGATTTCCTTTTTCGCATTTTCTATTCCTGCAATAAGATCTTCAATGTTCAAAACATCTGTTTAGTTTATCAAAAGCACTTGTACATTTTTATGAATAAATATCTATTATTATTATTTTTCTCTCATTACTTTATCTATACAACATTACTATTACTTGTCTTGATGAACCGATGACTGTGACATGCAACGAGACAACGCAACAAACGGACATTGATTCAGAAGAAGAAGATGATATACCTGATGAAATTGTCAAAGAAGTCAAAGATTTTGAGAACAGACCTAAGTCCAACCTGGATGAGATTGAGGTTGTCAACTTGGGGGATTCAGAAAATGTCAAGGAAACCCGCATCAGCGTCCATTTATCACCGTCAGAGAAAGAGGAATACACACAGTTCTTAAAAGAGTATGAAGACATATTTGCATGGTCTTACGACGATATGACTGGTCTGAGTACATCCATTGTGGATCAAAAATTACCAACCAATCCAATGTGCCCGCCGGTAAAGCAAAAGCTCAGAAAGTTCAAGCCTGACATGAGTTTGAAAATCAAGGAAGAAGTTACCAAGCAAATCAACTCCAAGATTCTTAGGGTAGTTGAGTACTCGACATGGTTAGCCAACATCGTGCCAGTGCCAAAGAAAGATGGGAAGGTCAGAGTCTGTGTCGACTACCGGGATCTCAACCGGGCTAGTCCAAAGGATGATTTCCCGTTGCCAAACATACACATCCTAATCGACAACTGCGCCAAGCATGAACTACAGTCATTCGTGGATTGCTTCGCTAGTTACCATCAGATTTGGATGGATGAGGAAGATACTGAGAAAATGGCTTTCATTACGCCATGGGGAGTTTACTGCTACAAGATGATGCCATTCGGCCTAAAGAATGCTGGGGCTACCTATATGAGAGCTATGACCACTATTTTCCACGATATGATACAGAAAGAGATCGAGGTATATGTGGACGATGTCATTATCAAGTCCAAGAAAGCTACCGACCACATAGCAGATTTGAGGAAGTTCTTCAACAGGTTGCGAAAATACAATCTGAAACTAAACCCCGCAAAGTGTGCATTCAAGGTCCATGTTGGGAAATTGCTCGGGTTCATTGTCAGCCGTCGAGGGATAGAATTGGATCCGTCAAAGGTAAAATCCATCCAAGAGTTACCAGCGCCAAGGAATAAGAAATAGGTGATGAGTTTCTTGGGACGCCTTAACTACATCAGCCGGTTCATAACATAGTCTACAGTTATATGCGAGCCGATATTCAAGATGCTGAAGAAGGATGCCGCGACCAAATAGATCGATGATTGTCAAAAGGCCTTCGACAGAATTAAGGAGTACTTGTCAACACCGCCGGTCTTGGTACCACCTGAGCCAGGTAGACCTTTACTACTCTACCTTGCAGTATTAGACGGAGCTTTATGTTGCGTTATGGGGTAGCATGACGAAACAGGGAGGAAAGAGCAGGCCATTTATTATCTAAGCAAGAAGTTCACTCCATATGAGGCTCAGTACTATCTATTGGAACGCACCTACTGTGCTCTAACTTGGGTAGCCCAGAAGCTGAGGCACTACTTCTGTGCCTACACCACATATCTCATTTCAACGATGGATCCCTTGAAATACATCTTTCAGAAGCCCATTCCCACTGGCAAGCTAGCCAAGTGGCAAATGTTGCTGAGTGAGTTCGACATTGTCTATGTGACTCAGAAGGCAGTCAGGGACAGGCATTGGTAGACCATCTTGCTAAGAACCCCGTGGACGGAGAATGCGAACCCCTGAAAATGTATTTTCCTGATGAAAAGGTATCATTCATAGGAGAAGACATTGCAGAATCCTATGACGGTGGGAGAATGTTCTTCGATGGAGCGGTGAATTTCAAAGGAGTCGGCATTGTAGCTGTCCTGATATCAGAAACTGGTCAACATTATTCGGTATCTGCTAAACTTAGGATCCCCTGCACCAACAATATGGCGGAATATGAAGTCTACATCTTAGGGCTCAATATGGCCATTGCCATGAATGTTCAGGAACTGCTAGTAATTGGTCACTTAGATTTGCTAATACACCAAGTACAAGGAGAATGGGCTACTAAGAATTCTAAGATACTGTCGTATCTGCA
Organism: Nicotiana undulata; assembly: GCA_005239495.1. Lineage (NCBI taxonomy): Eukaryota > Viridiplantae > Streptophyta > Magnoliopsida > Solanales > Solanaceae > Nicotiana > Nicotiana undulata. The sequence continues at coordinate 11,662 of MDKH01196865.1, read as the reverse complement.
CCATATGCAAGAATTGAGAAAGGGGTTCACGAAGATAGAGTTTAGGCACGTCCCCAGAATTTAGAACGATTCCGCCGATGCGTTGGCTACTCTTTCATCCATGACACAACATCCGGATAAGAATTTTATCGACCCTATTTCGGTGAAGATCCATAGCCAGCCGGACTATTGTGCCCATATTGAAGCGTAAGCAGACGAAAAACCATGGTTCCATGACATCAAGGAGTATCTATCAAAGGGAGAGTACCTAGAGCTTTCAAATCACATTCAGAAACACACGCTTCGGAGATTGTCCAACAACTTCTTTCACAACGGAGGACTCCTGTACAGGAGGACTCTCGATTTGGGATTATTGAGATGTGTTGATGCAAAGGAAGCCTCCAAATTACTTGAAGAGATACATGCTGGGACATGCGGCCCACATATGAACGATTTTGTCTTGACTAAGAAGATACTCAGGGCTGGTTATTTCTGGATGACCATGGAAACGGATTGCATTCAGTATGTACGAAAATGCTACCGATGTCAGGTACATGCAGATATGAAAAAGGTACCCCCAAACGAGCTCAATGCAACAAACTCACCTTAGTCGTTCGCCGCCTGGGGAATGGACGTCATTGCACCAATCGATCCTACCGCCTCCAACGGACACAGGTTCATCTTGGTAGCAATTGATTATTTCACTAAATGGGTCGAGGCAGCATCTTACAAAGCAGTGACTAAGAAAGTCGTGGCAGACTTTGTACGCGATCGTATGGTTCCAATATCAACAGTGACCTGATGCAAGCTATGTGCGAGACTTTCAAGATCAAACACAAGAATTCCACAGCCTACAGACCTCAGATTAATGGAGCTGTAAAAGTCGCCAACAAGAACATCAAGAAGATACTGAGGAATATGATAGAAAAGCACAAGCAGTGGCATGAGAACTTATCATTTTCTTTACTGGGATATCGCACCACAGTCCGCACGTCAACTGGGCAACTCCCTACTTGCTGGTTTATGGTACAGAAGCTGTCATTCCTGCTGAAGTTGAGATTCCTTCCTTAAGAATCATACAAGAAGCTGAGCTCAGCGATGTAGAGTGGGTAAAGAGCCGTTATGAGCAACTAGCCCTCATAGACGGAAAAAGGATGAATACAGTATGTCATGGGCAACTTTATCAGAATAGAATGACCCGAGATTTCAACAAAAGGGCCAGGCCAAGACAGTTCACACCGAGGCAGTTGGTGTTGAAGAAAATCTTTCCACATCAAGATCAAGCCAAAGGGAAATTCTCTCCCAACTGGAAAGGTCCGTATATGGTTCATCGAGTATTAACAGGAGGAGCGCTTATACTTGCAGAAATGGATGGAGAAGTCTGGCCGAAGCCAATCAATTTAGTTGTTGTCAAACGCTATTATGTATAATCTTTATGCTTTCTCAATGATGTAAATTGAACTACTCCTGACATGATTCCCGTTTGAGAGGGGATACGTAGGCAGCCCTTTGGGTTCGGTCACAATTCAATAACAAAATTTCATTTCCCCCCGCAATTGGAAACTGGGGAAGAATATCGCATTTCATGGGCTGAAATATCGCTAACCTGTCCAAAGGCGTCATCATTCAGAGGGCACCATTTTCATGGACCGAGAACATCTTGTCATGGTCTGAGGATATCTCTCAATTTTGCATATCATTATTCAAAGGCTTCATCGTTCGGAGGCACCATCTTCATGGCCCGAGAACATCATTTCATGGCCTGCGAATCCTTTATCCAAACAATTTATGGCCCAGGACATCATGGTCTGAGGACGTCATCCTTAATCGTCCGAAGACAACATTCATAGTCCGATGGGAACTTGCATCATGTTTAAATTTACAATATACGCTTGTATTGCTTTATTCGCAGGTAACCCGGCAAGCGATGACTATTCTAGCAGGAGCGGTCCCGCTCCAGTTCTCCTAACCATTCTTGTAAACCATTCACTCATACAGCCCTAGAAGTTACGTTCGTTCTTGTAATAACTCCATCGGTATACTTCGCCGATGGGTCCGGAATTACTTACGGCCTGATTCCTGTAAAACCGGGATATGTAGGCATCTCAGAAGCCAGGGTGCGGCCTAAATCTCCCCGATTCGTTTCACTCGGTCAAAATTGGTCATCATATCTTTACCCGACAACTCTTTCATCCTTCCCGGGTAAAGAGGGGCACCTGTTGATACCCAATTTTTCCTCAAAATATTTTTTAATTTACATATATACCTTCAAAATCATGCTTTCATAGCAATTGGTATTTTTCTATATTTTTTATTAATTTATTTTAATTTATCTAGCATTTTGTTTCCAATAGATAATTACAAAATTTCATTACAAATGATTTCAAAAATATTTCTTTATTTAATGTATTTTTTTGGTCCTATTAAGACCAAATTATTTTACGATTAGCCAAATTGGCATTTTTGGCTATAATTGCAATAACTTTGCAATTATAGCCTAATCATATGTTTTATACTATTTTTTATCCAGTAATTAGTCATTTTATATTTTAAATACTAAATAATTATTTTAATTTATTTTCTAAGCATCAATTTCATTTTTATACAATTACTAGCTATTTTTATGAATTTTTTTATTTAATTTAATTAGGTATTTAACAGTTAGCCACCCTTATTTCAATATAGCCCAAAAATAGCCTAACCCCTAACCCAATTACATAACCCAATAGAACCCCCAAGCCCAAACTTAAGCTACCCGGCCCAATTCGGAATTAATCTCGATCGTTGATCAAAATTGATCAACGATCTAGATTCTGTTACACCCCGCAATATTACGTCAGTATTACGTCCCGTAGTATTATATTGCGACAATGATATGCTCTACAGTAATATGTTATGATGATTTTGCACCCTGAAGTATTGTACGTTAAAATTTCATACGTCCCGCAGTATTATATTACGACAATGTTATGCTCTACAGTAATATGTTACGACGATGTTGCACCCTAAAGTATTGTACGTTAAAATTTCATTCGGTTAACCGATGTAGACTCGGAGATGAGATCATCTTGACGTTAACGTACTTACGCTATTAATAGCAAGAAATAAATAATTGTTATGAAGAATGAGAGGGTACACGGATTAAAGAAAACGAGTTTTGTTGAAAGTGGTCAATTTGGAATAAAATACGGGTCGAGCGATAATAACCGATAATTATGAACTAGTACCGTGCAAGGTACCATATGACCACGGTAGTATAATATATAAAGTATATATGAAGGATTTTAAAAAAAATAATTAAATAGAATTTTAATTAATTTGTGGTAATTTTTAAATTATACGGGTAATTGACTAATTACCAGGTAACAGGACATTACCCAATTAACTAATAAGCGGACAAAAATTTAATCAATTATCCCAAGAGGGAACGTGGCAGCCCCTCCTTTTGTATAAAGTGAGTCATTAATTCATGCTTACATGTGTCAAGAGTTAAGTATTAAAGACAACTCATTTAACTTAGAATTCACGTTTTTTTTCTCTCTAACTTCTTAGAGAGATACTTACATCCACTTAAAACACACTCCCAAAATAAACCATGAATGAACCTTCAAAGCCAAGCCAATCTCAACATATGATAGAAGAACCACCAGATCTAGCAACTATGCAAATTGATGATACTACTAGCAAGGCCAAACCAACAACTTTCCTACAAACTTTGTTAGCTAATGACCTATTCTCTCCTTCACTGTCTTCAAACACTCAACCAATACTAAGCGCTAACCTATCAGATGAGACGAATACGGATGAAGCAGAAGAGGATACCTTCATACCTATTACTGCAACGGATAAATCAAGATTATATGAGCCCTGGAAATTTTCAGTAATTATAAAACTGTTTGGAAGGCGTATCACTCACCAAATCTTAAAACTAGTGGAATTATGGAAACCTACAGAGGAACTCCCCCTCATAGATCTGGGATCTAACTTCTTTCTCATTAAATTTCAAAAATCGGAAAATATGCATCGAGCTTTACATGGGGGTCCATGGTTCATTCTTAATCACTTCCTAACAGTTAGAAGGTGGGAGCCCAAATTCATCGCATCCTCAACACAACTTACATACTCGGCCATATGGGTTAGGCTTCCAGAACTACCAACGGAATTCTATGATATGGAAATCCTTCAAAGGGTGGGTTCGAAGCTAGGGCAACTACTCAAGGTTTTGATACATGTACTTCAACTACTACGAGGGGACGCTACGCACGTAACTGCATTGAAGTTCCTCTAGAAAAACCACTCAAAACACATATTTTCATAGGCACTCATAGACAATCCTTGGTATATGAAGGACTCAATTTGTTGTGCACTAGTTGTGGACGTCTGGGACATGCTACGCTAAATTGTTCATTCACTTCTACCTCAGTCCCACCTAATAGAGAATCAAATAATAGCTTACCCATATCAACATCGTCCGGATCCCTTCCACTCTCATCTCCTATAAATGAGTGGAAAACTGTGACTTTCCCTAAGAAAACATATTATCACCAAACTTTACACAAGAACAACATGAACAACATCAGATCTCAGCAGGAGCATCACCCACCTCTACAGCAGGTACCAGGTAAGTCATCTAACCATGTTTCATCTAATTTGGGCCATTTGGAGAATATTGCCACTATTGGGTCTTACCAACCCAAGGCTAGTAATAATAAATTTTCTCCTCTGATGGACCCAAACCAAAACGAACTAGGAGACAACAGTTTGGGCCTTAGCCCAACTACTACGGCTGCACTAGTAACACCTGCTCTACCCACCGCCCAAACAAACCATATTATTACTTATTAAAATTCTAATGAAATGCACAATCAACACTCCAACATGCACATTTCTAATACCCAGGCCAATGAAACTACTTTGCTTGATCTCCACTCTCACGCTTCACCTCACCATACGGACCCACTAACACCCCTTCAAGACCCAAACTTCACTAACTTACCTACTACACGTAAGACCATCATTAAATACACAGACCCTCCATCAGCTGCCAAATCATCCGAACAGTCACCTCTTCAAGCCACGTCAAATTTACCCTCCAACATATCCATACAAAACAAACAAGCTATAGTATACTCTTTGGATGAGGATACTAATTTTACCCCAATTCCATGCACTCCTAATCATTACACAACACGTGAAAACCCTTCTACAGACACAAGCAATTTAATTTCCCCACAATCTTCCTTAATTACTCCGTCTGAGTTCACCATCATAAATCCTATACGAAAAGGTTCTTCACCTCCCTCTACATTACCACCAAACTTAGCTTCCTCTAAGCATGCAGAGACCCTCATTAACCAACACACGACCAGTCATGCAGAACAACAATCATTCTTCCACCTCCCCCCGTCTTACTATGCACGGTCCTTACCTCCCTTACATGGATACGCCACTGATTTACACATCCAAGACGTTAGCAATAGACCAAACACTTCTCTCATGGCTAGAGATGGGCATACAGGGGTATGCCTTAGTGTTCACCATGGAACTGAACAATCAGGAGGTGGTTCTACTCATTCAAAACCCCACTCACCTTGCCGAGATTGTTACAGAAGGGATGAGGCTAGGGATGGAGGCGTATTAACAAAACCAGTGTTACTCGACACAAACTTCGCTCCTACTCGAAAACCAAGCCTCATCATTGACCTAAGGTCACTGGACATACCCGCTGAGTCCATTAAGTGCACCATGGAATCCACCAACAAATCTACTACCTTTCTACCCACCACACCACATGGGGAGATATATGCACCTTGGTTTCAGGATCTCAACACATTCAACCCTCTCCCCATATTCGAGCCCAGTCAGTCCCCTAGAAAGTCTTACACCACAGGAGAGCCCTCCCATAACACCACCTCCATCTCCTTCCACACTAGATGTTCAAACAAGGCAGGAATTGGAAGCAATCTTGGTAGAGATGAGAGAAATACGAACGGAATATTGGTGGTTAAAGGGAGTTCATCTCTACAGCCTAAAGGAAGAGTTCGAAAAAAAATTCATTCTAAAATGTCCTCCGGAAATGGTAACATGCAACCTCAATTTTCGTCAAACAACCAACCCAGAGGCAGGCAAATATGCCATGGTAATTATTCCCACTCTCCATCATCTCCCTCTCTCAATGAGTCAAGCTCAAACGACAACTCCTACTCCCAGTCAGATGACGATGATTCCACAAGGGCAAATAAATAATCCTAATTCATACATGAATTTTCTAGTCTGGAATTGTCGTGGCTCGCACAACCTCGAGTTTCGTAGACACTTCAGGTAACTACTAGATAATCACAAACCAGCACTAGCTATACTCCTTGAAACACATATGCAGGATCATTCTAGGTTAAGGGATGATTTCAACTTCTCACATATGTCACAAGTGCCAGCGAATGGGTTCATTGGAGGTCTTCTTGTACTGTGGAATGAGGACAGTATACATGTTAGGGAACTCAGGCTAAGTGACCAAGAGATTCACTGCGTTGTCCAGGTTAGTCCTAATCATCCACCCTGGCTTTTATCTGCAATATATGCTAGTAATAATCATTATTTGCATAATCTACTTTGGGAAAATTTAGCTTCTGTTCAACAAGATTTTAGGATGCCTTGGTTTATAGGAGGCGACTTTAACCAAGTTCTTAATGCCCACGAAAAATTTGGGGGACTGCCTCTCAACAACAATAGAGTATACAAATTTAGTAATTTTATTAATAATTGTTAAGTAATAGACTTAGGTTTTCAGAGTAGCCAATTCACATGGACTAACAAAAGGCCTAAAGGTTATACTATTTTGGAACGATTAGATAAATGTTTAGCTAATTATGATTGGCTCAATATTTACCCCGAAACTTTTATTAAACATCTCCCCCACACTCATGCAAACCACTGCCCTTTATTAATAGTTTTAGATCCTAATCTACCTGAACATAATAATGTATATCGCTTTGAAACAATATGGACTTCACATCCCCAGTTCCGGCAATTAGTTTGTGATGTCTGGTCAGGAAATCAACCCTTATTAGACACTATTAACAATTTTCAACAAGTCACTAAGAGATGGAATAAGGTTACGTTTGGTAATATATTCCATAAGAAAAGAAATATTCTAGCTAGGTTAGCTGGAATACAGGCCTCTATAAATTATCCAACTAGTACCTACTTGCAACAACTGGAAATGGAGCTAAATATTGAGTACAACACCATACTATGTCTAGAGGAAGAATTTTGGAGATTAAAATCAAGAATAAACTGGTTAAATGAGGGTGACGCGAATACAAATGTTTTCCATATGTCAACCCTTCATAGGCGTAGAAGGAGTCATATAAATGCCCTCCAAGATTTTGGTGGCAACTGGATCACAAATCATATTAACCTACAACACTATATCTCTAATTATTACCAAAATTTATTCTCCACCTCACATGAACAATCAGTAATTTGTCATCCGGACCCTCTGAACATTTCTCTAAATGATGATGATAAACAAAGGCTTTGCACTCCTCTTCAAGATGCTGAAATTAAATTAGCCTTATCTAATTTTTAAGCGTTACAAAGCACCGGGGCCTGACGGACTTCACCCTTATTTCTACCAACGTTATTGGAATGAAGTAGGAGGGAAAGTATCTACTTTTTGTAAGGAAATCTTTCATCTGGGGTATGTATCTCCGGATATTAATCAAACTCTTATTTGTTTAATCCCAAAAATAAAACACCCTACTTTAATACAACAATATCGTCCAATTAGCCTTTGTAATACAGTTTATAAACTGATTACCAAAATTCTAGTTAATCGCCTCAAGCCCTTTATTGACCAAATAATAAGGCCAACGCAAACTAGTTTCCAAAAAGGAAAAAGAGCTTCGGATAATGCTATTATAGTTCAGGAAGTAATTAATTATTATGCTAAAATGAAAGGCAAAACATCATCCATGCTCTTAAAGTTAGACTTCGAAATGGCATTTGATAGACTAGAATGGTCATTTATTAAACGGGCTCTCACCTTCTTTAATATTCCAAATCATCTAATCAACTTAATCATGTCATGTTTTTCAACATCCCAGATTTTCTTAATTATTAATGGAACAAGGACATATTTCTTCCAACCATCTAGGGGAATTAGGCAGGGAGACCCTCTCTCACCCTATCTATTTAATATGTGTATAGAAATGTTTTCACGTTGCATTTATAAAGTTGTAGACTATTTACAATGGCAACCAATACGTATTTCACAACATGGACCAGAGATATCTCATCTATTCTTCGCAGATGACATTATCCTGCTCTCTAAGGTCACAACTAAAAGTTGTCATGCTATCATTGATGTCCTAAATTATTTCACATACCACTCGGGACAAAAAATAAATTTTGACAAATCTAAAATATTCTTCTCCAAAAAATGTGATGCTTGTGAAAAATCTTACATCACTGACTCTTTTAGTATGAAAGAGGGTTCTGTATTTGGTAAATACCTGGGCTTCCTAATCTTCCAAGGAAAGCCGAAAATAGCTGATTTTTAAAGTCTACTTGATAATTTTAAAAACCGTCTTGCAGGATGGAAAACTAAATTTCTTACACTAGCAGGTATAACTACTTTAATCAAATCCACCTTGAATAATTTACCAAATCATCTTATGAATTATATAAAAATCTCTTCTAGTATTATTAAAAAGCTAGAAAGATACGAAAGAATCTTCCTTTGGGGAAGCACCATTGAAAATAAAAAACTGCATTTGATCAATTGGAATACTGTTACATCTCCAAAAGAAGAGGGGGGACTAGGAATACAAAAGCTTACTCTCAAAAATAATGTATTACATGCGAATCTTGCATGGAGAGCTTTTAAAATTCCTAACTCTATTTGGGACAATATTTTTATAAAAAAATACCTCAAATCCAGTAACAAATCCCACTCTAGGATATGGAATAATATTATTCAAGGATGGCAATTATGCCAAAAAGCAATAAGATGGAAAATAGGGAATGGGGAAGATATCGACTTTTGGAACGATCCATCCGACACTACTATGTGTAGCCTCATACAGGGACCACTTTCATCCGGTCATAATAAACTCAAGATTTGTAATCTACTAAGTGACACGGATTGGAATTGGGATAATATCATGTTTGATTTACCACCTTTCGTTAAAACAAACATAAATGCAATATATATTAGTAAACTCACCAAATATTTTGATCAAATCTACTGGGGTTTAACTCCTAATGGTGGTTTCTCTGCTCAATCTCTGTATAATTCTTGTAATAACAATACACAAGAACCACACATAGGTAAGGAGTTCACATGGATTTGGAAGCTGCCAATACAGCCAAAAATTAAATCCTTTATCTGGCTTCTATATCACCAACGACTCCCCACACGCAAATTTCTTCACAGTATAAATTTAATCCAAGATATTAATTGTTCCTACTGCCACCAAGGAGAGAAAACATTGGAGCATATTTTCTTTACTTGTCAAAATGCAACTACGTACTGGCAGGAATTATGTTTTACAAATCTAATTCCACAATCTACTTTAGAATTAGGACCAACAGTATGGCTGCCCAAAATACACCAACAACAAGGTTTATCTATCCCTTACAACATAGCAGCGAAGACCTATATTCCACTTTGTCTATGGAATATCTGGTTAACTAGGAATAAAAATAATTTCCACTCTAAAAAAGAAAAGGTTAATGTATCTTTCAAAACACAGTTAGTGACAAAGTTTGCTTACTTATCCTCATATTCTTTCAAAATTAAGAAAAAGAGAACTACTTCTCTACAATGGACTGCACCAAAAGGTATTTTCTACAAGCTAAACACATATGGAGCTCACACGAGCACAGGAGCTGGCATCGGTGGACTGTTCCGAAATTCACAAGCTACATGGATAAAAGGTTACTCCGGGATTGTGCCAACAAGCACACCCCTGTCAGCGGAACTGCATTTCTTACTGCATGAACTTAAATTAGCAAAACTACACAACTTAACTCCACTTATAGTCGAAGTGGATGCCAAGGAAATCATTAATATGCTAGCTATGGGCAACATCTCACACGAGAATATCTTACTTGATTGCAGATGCCTCCTGGACCAGCTAGGTGATCCTGTCATCCAACATGCGTACTGGAGCAAAATAGGGTGGCGGACATATTAGCCAAGGCATGGAAGCATTTTGTTAACCATCCAGTACCTATAGTTTTTGATCAGGCGCCAGATTTTGTGTTACAAACATATGAAGAAGACAGGAGACAAACAGAGCTTCAACAACCACTTTTGGGAAATAGCTTAGCCAGGACACAGGGGGTTGTAGCTCCTAATTGTGCCTTATTACTAAACAATAGTACTATAGCCGCCCGACTGCCATACTCTCTGTACGTTAGCATCTTTATATATATATATATCGTTTTAAACCCAAAAAAAAGAGTTAAGTATTAAAGTCTTTCCAAGACTTTATGGCAAGCCTTACTCCAAAATTATCAATTCGTTACTTTGAGTCTTATCAAATCAAAATCTCATTTCAAAGACAAAAGCAAACTTTTTATGTTTTGCTTTCTGAAAGGCAGAAGCATTTTTAATGCTCATCAGGCGTCCAATCCTTACTCCTCAATTCGTTAATTTGGAGTTTAAGCCAAACTTCCTTCCTCAAGTTCAAAAAAAAAACGCAGAAGCTTAAATACAATTTTTGGGTTCTAAATTCAATCCACGAATGTTTCCAACGGGATAATTATACGGAGTTGTTCCTACTCCAGGTATGTTAAGGTTATCCCTTCTTTTCTTTTGGCATGGTCCAAATTATACTGAAGAAACGAGCAAATACACAGTTTTTATAAATTACTCTATTCACAGAAATAGTAAGAGTGTCTATATTCTTGATTCCCCATGAGAATTATTATTATTTTCTGTTTATGGGTCTCAGAATAATACGCAGTTGGAAAAGTTTATCCGGAAGGAATATTGAGATTATTATGTACTTTTCATGAACTTCATACATGTACATTGACCCATGAACATATGGTGTTATATACGCGTATATATGTAAATATATATGGGATATGGAAAAAGGTTATGGCGTTATATACGCACCACCATCTGGTCAGCTGGTATATGATGATGATGTTGCCCACAATGGCTGAAATATGATTCAAACGTCATTATATACGTGTATATGTATGTATATATATATGATTCAAATTGAGTTATATACACGTATAAATGTATGTATATGTATATGGGATATGTGAAAGGTTATGGCGTTATATACGCACCACCACCTGATCAGCTGGTATACGATGATGATTTTGCCCACAATGGCCAATATGATATGATGGGATGCCCTCTGAGGCTGATGATGTTATGAAACATATACTTATGCACGACATGACATTCATACGCATATGCATGATGCTAAAAGTGATTTATTATTTACAGAGTTATCCAGACATACAGGTTGAGTCAATTACTCTATATCTCTTTCATGTCTCATATGTCTTTATTTATGTGCCTTACATACTCGGTACATTATTCGTACCGATGTCCCTTTTGCCTGGGGACGCTGCGTTTCATGCCCGCAGGTCTTGATAGACAAGTCGAGAGCCCTCCAAGTAGGCTATCAGCTCAGTGGAAGATGTTGGTGCGCTC